>CAUYWW010000216.1:0-192305 GCA_963576845.1 Megachile leachella
GGGTAATAATGCACGTTATATTGCTAATAATATAAGTAATAAGTATAGTTATTACAGTTCTGGCGATAATAACTGCATTATATGGGTAATAATGCACGTTATATTGATAATAATAAAAGTAATAAGTATAATTATTACAGTTCTAGCGATAATAACTGCATTATATGGGTAATAATGCATGTTATATTGATAATATCGGGAGTAATAAGTATAATTATTACAGTTCTGGCGATAATAACTGCATTATATGTGTAATAACGCACGTTATATTGCTAATAATATAAGTAATAAGTATAATTATTATAGTTCTAGCGATAATAATAGTAAAATATGGCTAATAGTGCATGTTATATTGATAATAATAAAAGTAATAAGTATATGTATTACAGTTCTATCGATAATAACTGCATAATATGGGTAATGATGCATGTTATATTGATGATAATAAAAGTAGTACGTATATTTATTATAGTTCTAGCGATAATAACTGCATAATACGGGTAATAACGCATGTTATATTGATAATAATATAAGTAATAAGTATAATTATTACAGTTCTGGCGATAATAACTGCATTATATGGGTAATTATGCACGTTATATTGCCAATAATATAAGTAACAAGTATGATTATTACAGTTCTAGCGATAATAACTGCATTATATGGCTACTAATGCATGTTATATTGATAATAATATAAGTAATAAGTATAATTATTACAGTTCTAGCGATAATAACTGCATAATATGGGTAATAATGCACGTTATACTGCTAACAATATAAGTAATAAGTATAATTATCACAGTTCTATCGATAATAACTGCATAATATGGGTAATAATGCATGTTATATTGATGATAATAAAAGTAGTAAGTACATTTATTATAGTTCTAGCGATAATAACTGCATAATATGGGTAATAATGCATGTTATATTGATAATAATATAAGTAATAAGTATAATTATTACAGTTCTAGCGATAATAACTGCATAATATGGGTAATAATGCACGTTATACTGCTAACAATATAAGTAATAAGTATAATTATTACAGTTCTAGCGATAATAACTGCATTATATGGGTAATAATGCATGTTATATTGATAATATCGGGAGTAATAAGTATAATTATTACAGTTCTGGCGATAATAACTGCATTATATGGGTAATAATGCACGTTATATTGCCAATAATATAAGTAATAAGTATGATTATTACAGTTCTAGCGATAATAACTGCATTATATGGCTACTAATGCATGTTATATTGATAATAATATAAGTAATAAGTATAATTATTACAGTTCTAGCGATAATAACTGCATAATATGGGTAATAATGCACGTTATACTGCTAACAATATAAGTAATAAGTATAATTATTACAGTTCTAGCGATAATAACTGCATTATATGGGTAATAATGCATGTTATATTGATAATATCGGGAGTAATAAGTATAATTATTACAGTTCTGGCGATAATAACTGCATTATATGGGTAATAACGCACGTTATATTGCTAATAATATAAGTAATAAGTATAATTATTATAGTTCTAGCGATAATAATAGTAAAATATGGCTAATAGTGCATGTTATATTGATAATAATAAAAGTAATAAGTATATTTATTACAGTTCTATCGATAATAACTGCATAATATGGGTAATGATGCATGTTATATTGATGATAATAAAAGTAATACGTATATTTATTATAGTTCTAGCGATAATAACTGCATAATATGGGCAATAATGCATGTTATATTGATAATAATATAAATAATAAGTATAATTATTACAGTTCTGGCGATAATAACTGCATTATATGGGTAATAATGCACGTTATATTGCTAATAATATAAGTAATAAGTATAATTATTACAGTTCTGGCGATAATAACTGCAGTATATGGGTAATAATGCATGTTATATTGATAATAATAAAAGTAATAAGTATATTTATTATAGTTCTAGCGATAATAACTGCATAATATGGGTAATAATGCATGTTATATTGATAATAATAAAAGTAATAAGTATATTTATTATAGTTCTAGCGATTATAACTGCATAATATGGGTAATAATGCATGTTATATTGATAATAATATAAGTAACAAGTATAATTATTACAGATCCAGCGATAATAACTGCATTATATGGTTAAAAATGCATGTTATATTGATAATATTGGGAGTAATAAGTATAATTATTATAGTTCTAGCGATAATAATAGTACAATATGGCGAATAATGCACGTTATATTGATTATATCGGGAGTAATAAGTATAATTATTAAAGTTCTAGCGATAATAATAGTAAAATATGGCTAATAGTGCATGTTATATTGATAATAATAAAAGTAGTAAGTATATTTAGTACAGTTCTATCGATAATAACTGCATAATATGGGTAATAATGAATATTATATTGATAATAGTAAAAGTAATAAGTATATTTATTATAGTTCTATGGATAATAACTGCATAATATGGGTAATAATGCATGTTATATTGATGATAATGAAAGTAGTAAGTATATTTATTACAGTTCTAGCGATAATAACTGCATTATATGGGTAATAATGCATGTTATATTGATAATAATAAAAGTAATAAGTATATTTATTATAGTTCTATGGATAATAACTGCATAATATGGGTAATAATGCATGTTATATTGGTGATAATGAAAGTAGTAAGTATATTTATTACAGATCTAGCGATAATAACTGCATTATATGGGTAATAATGCATGTTATATTGATAATATTGGGAGTAATAAGTATAATTATTATAGTCCTAGCAATAATAATAGTAAAATATGGCTAATAGTGTATGTTCTATTAATAATAATAAAAGTAATAAGTATATGTATTACAGTTCTATCGATAATAACTGCATAATATGGGTAATAATGCATGTTATATTGATGATAATAAAAGTAATACGTATATTTATTATAGTTCTAGCGATAATAACTGCATAATATGGGTAATAATGCATGTTATATTTATAATAATATAAGTAATAAGTATAATTATTACAGTTCTGGCGATAATAACTGCATTATATGGGTAATAGTGCACGTTATATTGCTAATAATATAAGTAATAAGTATAATTATTATAGTTCTAGCGATAATAATGTTAAAATATGGCTAATAGTGCATGTTATATTGATAATAATAAAAGTAATAAGTATATTTATTACAGTTCTATCGATAATAACTGCATAATATGGGTAATGATGCATGTTATATTGATGATAATAAAAGTAATACGTATATTTATTATAGTTCTAGCGATAATAACTGCATAATATGGGTAATAGTGCATGTTATATTGATAATAACATAAATAATAAGTATAATTATTACAGTTCTGGCGATAATAACTGCATTATATGGGTAATAATGCACGTTATATTGCTAATAATATAAGTAATAAGTATAATTATTACAGTTCTAGGGATAATAACTGCATTATATGGGTAATAATGCATGTTTTATTGATAATAATAAAAGTAATAAGTATATTTATTACAGTTCTATCGATAATAACTGCGTAATATTGGTAATAATGCATGTTATGTTGATGATAATGAAAGTTGCAGGTATATTTATTACATTTCTAGCGATAATAACTGCATTATATGCGTAATAATGCATGTTATATTGATAATAATAAAAGTAATAAGTATATTTGTTATAGTTCTATGGATAATAACTGCATAATATGGGTAATAATGCATGTTATATTGATGATAATGAAAATAGTAAGTATATTTATTACAGTTCTAGCGATAATAACTGCATTATATGGGTAATAATGCATGTTATATTGATGATAATAAAAGTAATACGTATATTTATTATAGTTCTAGCGATAATAACTGCATTATATGGCTAATAATGCATGTTATATTGATAATAATATAAGTAATAAGTATAATTATTACAGTTCTGGCGATAATAACTGCATTATATGGGTAATAATGCATGTTACATTGATAATAATAAAAGTAATAAGTATATTTATTATAGTTCTATCGATAATAACTGCATAATGTGGGTAATAATGCATGTTATATTGATGATAATAAAAGTAGTAAGTACATTTATTATAGTTCTAGCGATAATAACTGCATAATATGGGTAATAATGCACGTTATATTGCTAATAATATAAGTAATAAGTATATTTATTACATTTCTATCGATAATAACTGCATAATATGGGTAATGATGCATGTTATATTGATGATAATAAAAGTAATACGTATATTTATTATAGTTCTAGCGATAATAACTGCATAATATGGGTAATAATGCATGTTACATTGATAATAATATAAATAATAAGTATAATTATTACAGTTCTGGCGATAATAACTGCATTATATGGGTAATAATGCACGTTATATTGCTAATAATATAAGTAATAAGTATAATTATTACAGTTCTAGCGATAATAACTGCATTATATGGGTAATAATGCATGTTATATTGATAATAATATAAGTAAAAGTATAATTATTACAGTTCTGGCGATAATAACTGCATTATTTGGGTAATAATGGGTGTTATATTGATAATATCGGGAGTAATAAGTATAATTATTACAGTTTCTGGCGATTATATTAGTAAAATATGGCTAATAGTGCATGTTATATTGTTAATAATAAAAGTAATAAGTATATTTATTATAGTTCTATCGATAATAACCGCATAATATGGGTAATAATGCATGTTATATTGATGATAATAGAAGTAGTAACTATATTTATTATAGTTCTAGCGATAATCACGGCATTATATGGGTAATAATGCACGTTATATTGCTAATAATATAAGTAATAAGTATAATTATTACAGTTCTAGCGATAATAACTGCATTATTTGGGTAATAATGGATGTTATATTGATAATATCGGGAGTAATAAGTATAATTATTACAGTTCTGGCGATTATATTAGTAAAATATGGCTAATAGTGCATGTTATATTGATAATAATAAAAGTAATAAGTATATTTATTATAGTTCTATCGATAATAACTGCATAATATGGGTAATAATGCATGTTATATTGATGATAATGAAAGTAGTAAGTATATTTAGTACAGTTCTATCGATAATAACTGCATAATATGGGTAATAATGAATGTTATATTGATAATAGTAAAAGTAATAAGTATATTTATTATAGTTCTATGGATAATAACTGCATAATATGGGTAATAATGCATGTTATATTGATGATAATGAAAGTAGTAAGTATATTTATTACAGTTCTAGCGATAATAACTGCATTATATGGGTAATAATGCATGTTATATTGATAATAATAAAAGTAATAAGTATATTTATTATAGTTCTATGGATAATAACTGCATAATATGGGTAATAATGCATGTTATATTGGTGATAATGAAAGTAGTAAGTATATTTATTACAGATCTAGCGATAATAACTGCATTATATGGGTAATAATGCATGTTATATTGATAATATTGGGAGTAATAAGTATAATTATTATAGTCCTAGCAATAATAATAGTAAAATATGGCTAATAGTGTATGTTCTATTAATAATAATAAAAGTAATAAGTATATGTATTACAGTTCTATCGATAATAACTGCATAATATGGGTAATAATGCATGTTATATTGATGATAATAAAAGTAATACGTATATTTATTATAGTTCTAGCGATAATAACTGCATAATATGGGTAATAATGCATGTTATATTTATAATAATATAAGTAATAAGTATAATTATTACAGTTCTGGCGATAATAACTGCATTATATGGGTAATAGTGCACGTTATATTGCTAATAATATAAGTAATAAGTATAATTATTATAGTTCTAGCGATAATAATGTTAAAATATGGCTAATAGTGCATGTTATATTGATAATAATAAAAGTAATAAGTATATTTATTACAGTTCTATCGATAATAACTGCATAATATGGGTAATGATGCATGTTATATTGATGATAATAAAAGTAATACGTATATTTATTATAGTTCTAGCGATAATAACTGCATAATATGGGTAATAGTGCATGTTATATTGATAATAATATAAATAATAAGTATAATTATTACAGTTCTGGCGATAATAACTGCATTATATGGGTAATAATGCACGTTATATTGCTAATAATATAAGTAATAAGTATAATTATTACAGTTCTAGGGATAATAACTGCATTATATGGGTAATAATGCATGTTTTATTGATAATAATAAAAGTAATAAGTATATTTATTACAGTTCTATCGATAATAACTGCGTAATATTGGTAATAATGCATGTTATGTTGATGATAATGAAAGTTGCAGGTATATTTATTACATTTCTAGCGATAATAACTGCATTATATGCGTAATAATGCATGTTATATTGATAATAATAAAAGTAATAAGTATATTTGTTATAGTTCTATGGATAATAACTGCATAATATGGGTAATAATGCATGTTATATTGATGATAATGAAAATAGTAAGTATATTTATTACAGTTCTAGCGATAATAACTGCATTATATGGGTAATAATGCATGTTATATTGATGATAATAAAAGTAATACGTATATTTATTATAGTTCTAGCGATAATAACTGCATTATATGGCTAATAATGCATGTTATATTGATAATAATATAAGTAATAAGTATAATTATTACAGTTCTGGCGGTAATAACTGCATTATATGGGTAATAATGCACAATATATTGCTAATAATATAAGTAATAAGTATAATTATTACAGTTCTAGCGATAATAACTGCATTATATGGGTAATAATGCATGTTACATTGATAATAATAAAAGTAATAAGTATATTTATTATAGTTCTATCGATAATAACTGCATAATGTGGGTAATAATGCATGTTATATTGATGATAATAAAAGTAGTAAGTACATTTATTATAGTTCTAGCGATAATAACTGCATAATATGGGTAATAATGCACGTTATATTGCTAATAATATAAGTAATAAGTATATTTATTACATTTCTATCGATAATAACTGCATAATATGGGTAATGATGCATGTTATATTGATGATAATAAAAGTAATACGTATATTTATTATAGTTCTAGCGATAATAACTGCATAATATGGGTAATAATGCATGTTACATTGATAATAATATAAATAATAAGTATAATTATTACAGTTCTGGCGATAATAACTGCATTATATGGGTAATAATGCACGTTATATTGCTAATAATATAAGTAATAAGTATAATTATTACAGTTCTAGCGATAATAACTGCATTATATGGGTAATAATGCATGTTATATTGATAATAATATAAGTAATAAGTATAATTATTACAGTTCTGGCGATAATAACTGCATTATTTGGGTAATAATGGGTGTTATATTGATAATATCGGGAGTAATAAGTATAATTATTACAGTTCTGGCGATTATATTAGTAAAATATGGCTAATAGTGCATGTATATTGATAATAATAAAAGTAATAAGTATATTTATTATAGTTCTATCGATAATAACCGCATAATATGGGTAATAATGCATGTTATATTGATGATAATAGAAGTAGTAACTATATTTATTATAGTTCTAGCGATAATCACGGCATTATATGGGTAATAATGCACGTTATATTGCTAATAATATAAGTAATAAGTATAATTATTACAGTTCTAGCGATAATAACTGCATTATATGGGTAATAATGCATGTTATATTGATAATAATAAAAGTAATAAGTATATTTATTATAGTTCTATGGATAATAACTGCATAATATGGGTAATAATGCATGTTATATTGGTGATAATGAAAGTAGTAAGTATATTTATTACAGATCTAGCGATAATAACTGCATTATATGGGTAATAATGCACGTTATATTGCTAATAATATAAGTAATAAGTATAATTATTACAGTTCTAGCGATAATAACTGCATTATATGGTTAAAAATGCATGTTATATTGATAATATTGGGAGTAATAAGTATAATTATTATAGTTCTAGCGATAATAATAGTACAATATGGCGAATAATGCACGTTATATTGATTATATCGGGAGTAATAAGTATAATTATTAAAGTTCTAGCGATAATAATAGTAAAATATGGCTAATAGTGCATGTTATATTGATAATAATAAAAGTAGTAAGTATATTTAGTACAGTTCTATCGATAATAACTGCATAATATGGGTAATAATGAATATTATATTGATAATAGTAAAAGTAATAAGTATATTTATTATAGTTCTATGGATAATAACTGCATAATATGGGTAATAATGCATGTTATATTGATGATAATGAAAGTAGTAAGTATATTTATTACAGTTCTAGCGATAATAACTGCATTATATGGGTAATAATGCATGTTATATTGATAATAATAAAAGTAATAAGTATATTTATTATAGTTCTATGGATAATAACTGCATAATATGGGTAATAATGCATGTTATATTGGTGATAATGAAAGTAGTAAGTATATTTATTACAGATCTAGCGATAATAACTGCATTATATGGGTAATAATGCATGTTATATTGATAATATTGGGAGTAATAAGTATAATTATTATAGTCCTAGCAATAATAATAGTAAAATATGGCTAATAGTGTATGTTCTATTAATAATAATAAAAGTAATAAGTATATGTATTACAGTTCTATCGATAATAACTGCATAATATGGGTAATAATGCATGTTATATTGATGATAATAAAAGTAATACGTATATTTATTATAGTTCTAGCGATAATAACTGCATAATATGGGTAATAATGCATGTTATATTTATAATAATATAAGTAATAAGTATAATTATTACAGTTCTGGCGATAATAACTGCATTATATGGGTAATAGTGCACGTTATATTGCTAATAATATAAGTAATAAGTATAATTATTATAGTTCTAGCGATAATAATGTTAAAATATGGCTAATAGTGCATGTTATATTGATAATAATAAAAGTAATAAGTATATTTATTACAGTTCTATCGATAATAACTGCATAATATGGGTAATGATGCATGTTATATTGATGATAATAAAAGTAATACGTATATTTATTATAGTTCTAGCGATAATAACTGCATAATATGGGTAATAGTGCATGTTATATTGATAATAATATAAATAATAAGTATAATTATTACAGTTCTGGCGATAATAACTGCATTATATGGGTAATAATGCACGTTATATTGCTAATAATATAAGTAATAAGTATAATTATTACAGTTCTAGGGATAATAACTGCATTATATGGGTAATAATGCATGTTTTATTGATAATAATAAAAGTAATAAGTATATTTATTACAGTTCTATCGATAATAACTGCGTAATATTGGTAATAATGCATGTTATGTTGATGATAATGAAAGTTGCAGGTATATTTATTACATTTCTAGCGATAATAACTGCATTATATGCGTAATAATGCATGTTATATTGATAATAATAAAAGTAATAAGTATATTTGTTATAGTTCTATGGATAATAACTGCATAATATGGGTAATAATGCATGTTATATTGATGATAATGAAAATAGTAAGTATATTTATTACAGTTCTAGCGATAATAACTGCATTATATGGGTAATAATGCATGTTATATTGATGATAATAAAAGTAATACGTATATTTATTATAGTTCTAGCGATAATAACTGCATTATATGGCTAATAATGCATGTTATATTGATAATAATATAAGTAATAAGTATAATTATTACAGTTCTGGCGGTAATAACTGCATTATATGGGTAATAATGCACAATATATTGCTAATAATATAAGTAATAAGTATAATTATTACAGTTCTAGCGATAATAACTGCATTATATGGGTAATAATGCATGTTACATTGATAATAATAAAAGTAATAAGTATATTTATTATAGTTCTATCGATAATAACTGCATAATGTGGGTAATAATGCATGTTATATTGATGATAATAAAAGTAGTAAGTACATTTATTATAGTTCTAGCGATAATAACTGCATAATATGGGTAATAATGCACGTTATATTGCTAATAATATAAGTAATAAGTATATTTATTACATTTCTATCGATAATAACTGCATAATATGGGTAATGATGCATGTTATATTGATGATAATAAAAGTAATACGTATATTTATTATAGTTCTAGCGATAATAACTGCATAATATGGGTAATAATGCATGTTACATTGATAATAATATAAATAATAAGTATAATTATTACAGTTCTGGCGATAATAACTGCATTATATGGGTAATAATGCACGTTATATTGCTAATAATATAAGTAATAAGTATAATTATTACAGTTCTAGCGATAATAACTGCATTATATGGGTAATAATGCATGTTATATTGATAATAATATAAGTAATAAGTATAATTATTACAGTTCTGGCGATAATAACTGCATTATTTGGGTAATAATGGGTGTTATATTGATAATATCGGGAGTAATAAGTATAATTATTACAGTTCTGGCGATTATATTAGTAAAATATGGCTAATAGTGCATGTTATATTGATAATAATAAAAGTAATAAGTATATTTATTATAGTTCTATCGATAATAACCGCATAATATGGGTAATAATGCATGTTATATTGATGATAATAGAAGTAGTAACTATATTTATTATAGTTCTAGCGATAATCACGGCATTATATGGGTAATAATGCACGTTATATTGCTAATAATATAAGTAATAAGTATAATTATTACAGTTCTAGCGATAATAACTGCATTATTTGGGTAATAATGGATGTTATATTGATAATATCGGGAGTAATAAGTATAATTATTACAGTTCTGGCGATTATATTAGTAAAATATGGCTAATAGTGCATGTTATATTGATAATAATAAAAGTAATAAGTATATTTATTATAGTTCTATCGATAATAACTGCATAATATGGGTAATAATGCATGTTATATTGATGATAATGAAAGTAGTAAGTATATTTAGTACAGTTCTATCGATAATAACTGCATAATATGGGTAATAATGAATGTTATATTGATAATAGTAAAAGTAATAAGTATATTTATTATAGTTCTATGGATAATAACTGCATAATATGGGTAATAATGCATGTTATATTGATGATAATGAAAGTAGTAAGTATATTTATTACAGTTCTAGCGATAATAACTGCATTATATGGGTAATAATGCATGTTATATTGATAATAATAAAAGTAATAAGTATATTTATTATAGTTCTATGGATAATAACTGCATAATATGGGTAATAATGCATGTTATATTGGTGATAATGAAAGTAGTAAGTATATTTATTACAGATCTAGCGATAATAACTGCATTATATGGGTAATAATGCATGTTATATTGATAATATTGGGAGTAATAAGTATAATTATTATAGTCCTAGCAATAATAATAGTAAAATATGGCTAATAGTGTATGTTCTATTAATAATAATAAAAGTAATAAGTATATGTATTACAGTTCTATCGATAATAACTGCATAATATGGGTAATAATGCATGTTATATTGATGATAATAAAAGTAATACGTATATTTATTATAGTTCTAGCGATAATAACTGCATAATATGGGTAATAATGCATGTTATATTTATAATAATATAAGTAATAAGTATAATTATTACAGTTCTGGCGATAATAACTGCATTATATGGGTAATAGTGCACGTTATATTGCTAATAATATAAGTAATAAGTATAATTATTATAGTTCTAGCGATAATAATGTTAAAATATGGCTAATAGTGCATGTTATATTGATAATAATAAAAGTAATAAGTATATTTATTACAGTTCTATCGATAATAACTGCATAATATGGGTAATGATGCATGTTATATTGATGATAATAAAAGTAATACGTATATTTATTATAGTTCTAGCGATAATAACTGCATAATATGGGTAATAGTGCATGTTATATTGATAATAATATAAATAATAAGTATAATTATTACAGTTCTGGCGATAATAACTGCATTATATGGGTAATAATGCACGTTATATTGCTAATAATATAAGTAATAAGTATAATTATTACAGTTCTAGGGATAATAACTGCATTATATGGGTAATAATGCATGTTTTATTGATAATAATAAAAGTAATAAGTATATTTATTACAGTTCTATCGATAATAACTGCGTAATATTGGTAATAATGCATGTTATGTTGATGATAATGAAAGTTGCAGGTATATTTATTACATTTCTAGCGATAATAACTGCATTATATGCGTAATAATGCATGTTATATTGATAATAATAAAAGTAATAAGTATATTTGTTATAGTTCTATGGATAATAACTGCATAATATGGGTAATAATGCATGTTATATTGATGATAATGAAAATAGTAAGTATATTTATTACAGTTCTAGCGATAATAACTGCATTATATGGGTAATAATGCATGTTATATTGATGATAATAAAAGTAATACGTATATTTATTATAGTTCTAGCGATAATAACTGCATTATATGGCTAATAATGCATGTTATATTGATAATAATATAAGTAATAAGTATAATTATTACAGTTCTGGCGGTAATAACTGCATTATATGGGTAATAATGCACAATATATTGCTAATAATATAAGTAATAAGTATAATTATTACAGTTCTAGCGATAATAACTGCATTATATGGGTAATAATGCATGTTACATTGATAATAATAAAAGTAATAAGTATATTTATTATAGTTCTATCGATAATAACTGCATAATGTGGGTAATAATGCATGTTATATTGATGATAATAAAAGTAGTAAGTACATTTATTATAGTTCTAGCGATAATAACTGCATAATATGGGTAATAATGCACGTTATATTGCTAATAATATAAGTAATAAGTATATTTATTACATTTCTATCGATAATAACTGCATAATATGGGTAATGATGCATGTTATATTGA
Organism: Megachile leachella; assembly: GCA_963576845.1. Lineage (NCBI taxonomy): Eukaryota > Metazoa > Arthropoda > Insecta > Hymenoptera > Megachilidae > Megachile > Megachile leachella. The sequence continues at coordinate 12,972 of CAUYWW010000216.1, forward strand.
TGATAATAAAAGTAATACGTATATTTATTATAGTTCTAGCGATAATAACTGCATAATATGGGTAATAATGCATGTTACATTGATAATAATATAAATAATAAGTATAATTATTACAGTTCTGGCGATAATAACTGCATTATATGGGTAATAATGCACGTTATATTGCTAATAATATAAGTAATAAGTATAATTATTACAGTTCTAGCGATAATAACTGCATTATATGGGTAATAATGCATGTTATATTGATAATAATATAAGTAATAAGTATAATTATTACAGTTCTGGCGATAATAACTGCATTATTTGGGTAATAATGGGTGTTATATTGATAATATCGGGAGTAATAAGTATAATTATTACAGTTCTGGCGATTATATTAGTAAAATATGGCTAATAGTGCATGTTATATTGATAATAATAAAAGTAATAAGTATATTTATTATAGTTCTATCGATAATAACCGCATAATATGGGTAATAATGCATGTTATATTGATGATAATAGAAGTAGTAACTATATTTATTATAGTTCTAGCGATAATCACGGCATTATATGGGTAATAATGCACGTTATATTGCTAATAATATAAGTAATAAGTATAATTATTACAGTTCTAGCGATAATAACTGCATTATTTGGGTAATAATGGATGTTATATTGATAATATCGGGAGTAATAAGTATAATTATTACAGTTCTGGCGATTATATTAGTAAAATATGGCTAATAGTGCATGTTATATTGATAATAATAAAAGTAATAAGTATATTTATTATAGTTCTATCGATAATAACTGCATAATATGGGTAATAATGCATGTTATATTGATGATAATGAAAGTAGTAAGTATATTTAGTACAGTTCTATCGATAATAACTGCATAATATGGGTAATAATGCATGTTATATTGATAATAGTAAAAGTAATAAGTATATTTATTATAGTTCTATGGATAATAACTGCATAATATGGGTAATAATGCATGTTATATTGATGATAATGAAAGTAGTAAGTATATTTATTACAGTTCTAGCGATAATAACTGCATTATATGGGTAATAATGCATGTTATATTGATAATAATAAAAGTAATAAGTATATTTATTATAGTTCTATGGATAATAACTGCATAATATGGGTAATAATGCATGTTATATTGGTGATAATGAAAGTAGTAAGTATATTTATTACAGATCTAGCGATAATAACTGCATTATATGGGTAATAATGCATGTTATATTGGTAATATTGGGAGTAATAAGTATAATTATTATAGTCCTAGCGATAATAATAGTAAAATATGGCTAAGAGTGCATGTTATATTGATAATAATAAAAGTAATAAGTATATTTATTACAGTTCTATCGATAATAACTGCATAATATGGGTAATAATGCATGTTATATTGATGATAATAAAAGTAATACGTATATTTATTATAGTTCTAGCGATAATAACTGCATAATATGGGTAATAATGCATGTTATATTTATAATAATATAAGTAATAAGTATAATTATTACAGTTCTTACGATAATAACTGCATTATATGGGTAATAACGCACGTTATATTGCTAATAATATAAGTAATAAGTATAATTATTTTAGTTCTAGCGATAATAATAGTAAAATATGGCTAATAGTGCATGTTATATTGATAATAATAAAAGTAATAAGTATATTTATTACAGTTCTATCGATAATAACTGCATAATATGGGTAATGATGCATGTTATATTGATGATAATAAAAGTAATACGTATATTTATTATAGTTCTAGCGATAATAACTGCATAATATGGGTAATAATGCATGTTATATTGATAATAATATAAATAATAAGTATAATTATTACAGTTCTGGCGATAATAACTGCATTATTTGGGTAATAATGGATGTTATATTGATAATATCGGGAGTAATAAGTATAATTATTACAGTTCTGGCGATTATATTAGTAAAATATGGCTAATAGTGCATGTTATATTGATAATAATAAAAGTAATAAGTATATTTATTATAGTTCTATCGTTAATAACCGCATAATATGGGTAATAATGCATGTTATATTGATGATAATAAAAGTAGTAACTATATTTATTATAGTTCTAGCGATAATCACTGCATTATATGGGTAATAATGCACGTTATATTGCTAATAATATAAGTAATAAGTATAATTATTACAGTTCTAGCGATAACAACTGCATTATTTGGGTAATAATGGATGTTATATTGATAATATCGGGAGTAATAAGTATAATTATTACAGTTCTGGCGATTATATTAGTAAAATATGGCTAATAGTGCATGTTATATTGATAATAATAAAAGTAATAAGTATATTTATTACAGTTCTATCGATAATAACTGCATAATATGGGTAATAATGCATGTTATATTGATGATAATAAAAGCAATACGTAGATTTATTATAGTTCTAGCGATTATAACTGCATTATATGGGTAATAATGCACGTTATATTGCTAATAATATAAGCAATAAGTATAATTATTATAATTCTAGCGATAATAATAGTAAAATATGGCTAATAGTGCATGTTATATTGATAATAATAAAAGTAATAAGTATATTTATTACAGTTCTATCGATAATAACTGCATAATATGGGTAATAATGCATGTTATATTGATGATAATAAAAGTAATACGTATATTTATTATAGTTCTAGCGATAATAACTGCATAATATGGGTAATAATGCATGTTATATTTATAATAATATAAGTAATAAGTATAATTATTACAGTTCTTACGATAATAACTGCATTATATGGGTAATAACGCACGTTATATTGCTAATAATATAAGTAATAAGTATAATTATTATAGTTCTAGCGATAATAATAGTAAAATATGGCTAATAGTGCATGTTATATTGATAATAATAAAAGTAATAAGTATATTTATTACAGTTCTATCGATAATAACTGCATAATATGGGTAATGATGCATGTTATATTGATGATAATAAAAGTAATACGTATATTTATTATAGTTCTAGCGATAATAACTGCATAATATGGGTAATAATGCATGTTATATTGATAATAATATAAATAATAAGTATAATTATTACAGTTCTGGCGATAATAACTGCATTATTTGGGTAATAATGGATGTTATATTGATAATATCGGGAGTAATAAGTATAATTATTACAGTTCTGGCGATTATATTAGTAAAATATGGCTAATAGTGCATGTTATATTGATAATAATAAAAGTAATAAGTATATTTATTATAGTTCTATCGATAATAACCGCATAATATGGGTAATAATGCATGTTATATTGATGATAATAAAAGTAGTAACTATATTTATTATAGTTCTAGCGATAATCACTGCATTATATGGGTAATAATGCACGTTATATTGCTAATAATATAAGTAATAAGTATAATTATTACAGTTCTAGCGATAATAACTGCATTATTTGGGTAATAATGGATGTTATATTGATAATATCGGGAGTAATAAGTATAATTATTACAGTTCTGGCGATTATATTAGTAAAATATGGCTAATAGTGCATGTTATATTGATAATAATAAAAGTAATAAGTATATCTATTACAGTTCTATCGATAATAACTGCATAATATGGGTAATAATGCATGTTATATTGATGATAATAAAAGTAATACGTAGATTTATTATAGTTCTAGCGATTATAACTGCATTATATGGGTAATAATGCACGTTATATTGCTAATAATATAAGCAATAAGTATAATTATTATAATTCTCGCGATAATAATAGTAAAATATGGCTAATAGTGCATGTTATATTGATAATAATAAAAGTAATAAGTATATTTATTATGGTTCTATCGATAATAACCGCATAATATGGGTAATAATGCATGTTATATTGATGATAATAGAAGTAGTAACTATATTTATTATAGTTCTAGCGATAATCACTGCATTATATGGGTAATAATGCATGTTATATTGATAATAATAAAAGTAATAAGTATATTTATTATAGTTCTATGGATAATAACTGCATAATATGGGTAATAATGCATGTTATATTGGTGATAATGAAAGTAGTAAGTATATTTATTACAGATCTAGCGATAATAACTGCATTATATGGGTAATAATGCATGTTATATTGGTAATATTGGGAGTAATAAGTATAATTATTATAGTCCTAGTGATAATAATAGTAAAATATGGCTAATAGTGCCTGTTATATTGATAATAATAAAAGTAATAAGTATATTTATTACAGTTCTATCGATAATAACTGCATAATATGGGTAATAATGCATGTTATATTGATGATAATAAAAGTAATACGTATATTTATTATAGTTCTAGCGATAATAACTGCATAATATGGGTAATAATGCATGTTATATTTATAATAATATAAGTAATAAGTATAATTATTACAGTTCTGGCGATAATAACTGCATTATATGGGTAATAACGCACGTTATATTGCTAATAATATAAGTAATAAGTATAATTATTATAGTTCTAGCGATAATAATAGTAAAATATGGCTAATAGTGCATGTTATATTGATAATAATAAAAGTAATAAGTATATTTATTATAGTTCTATCGATAATAACTGCATAATATGGGTAATGATGCATGTTATATTGATGATAATAAAAGTAATACGTATATTTATTACAGTTCTAGCGATAATAACTGCATAATATGGGTAATAATGCATGTTATATTGATAATAATATAAATAATAAGTATAATTATTACAGTTCTGGCGATAATAACTGCATTATATGGGTAGTAATGCACGTTATATTGCTAATAATATAAGTAATAAGTATAATTATTACAGTTCTAGCGATAATAACTGCATTATATTCGTAATAATGCATGTTATATTGATAATAATAAAAGTAATAAGTATATTTATTACAGTTCTATCGATTATAACTGCGTAATATGGGTAATAATGCATGTTATATTGATAATAATAAAAGTAATAAGTATATTTATTATAGTTCTATGGATAATAACTGCATAATATGGGTAATAATGCATGTTATATTGATGATAATGAAAATAGTAAGTATATTTATTACAGTTCTAGCGATAATAACTGCATTATATGGGTAATAATGCATGTTATATTGATGATAATAAAAGTAATACGTATATTTATTACAGTTCTAGCGATAATAACTGCATAATATGGGTAATAATGCATGTTATATTGATAATAATATAAGTAATAAGTATAATTATTACATTTCTGGCGGTAATAACTGCATTATATGGGTAATAATGCACGTTATATTGCTAATAATATAAGTAATAAGTATAATTATTACAGTTCTAGCGATAATAACTGCATTATATGGGTAATAATGCATGTTATATTGATAATAATAAAAGTAATAAGTATATTTATTATAGTTCTATCGATAATAACTGCATAATATGGGTAATAATGCATGTTATATTGATGATAATAAAAGTAATACGTATATTTATTATGGTTCTAGCGATAATAACTGCATAATATGGGTAATAATGCACGTTATATTTATAATAATATAAGTAATAAGTATAATTATTACAGTTCTAGCGATAATAACTGCATTATATGGGTAATAATGCATGTTATATTGATAATAATATAAGTAATAAGTATATTTATTAAAGTTCTATCGATAATAACTGCATAATATGGGTAATAATGCATGTTATATTGATGATAATGAAAGTAGTAAGTATATTTATTACAGTTCTAGCGATAATAACTGCATAATATGGGTAATGATGCATGTTATATTGATGATAATAAAAGTAATACCTATATTTATTATAGTTCTAGCGATAATAACTGCATAAAACGGGTAATAATGCATGTTATATTGATAATAATATAAGTAATAAGTATAATTATTACAGTTCTGGCGATAATAACTGCATTATATGGGTAATAATGCATGTTATATTGATAATATCGGGAGTAATAAGTATAATTATTATAGTTCTAGCGATAATAATAGTACAATATGGCTAATAATGCATGTTATATTGATAATATCGGGAGTAATAAGTATAATTGTTATAGTTCTAGCGATAATAATAGTAAAATATGGCTAATAGTGCATGTTATATTGATAATAATAAAAGTAACAAGTATATGTATTACAGTTCTATCGATAATAACTGCATAATATGGGTAATCATGCATATTATATTGATGATAATAAAAGTAATACGTATATTTATTATAGTTCTAGCGATAATAACTGCATAATATGGGTAATAATGCATGTTATATTGATGATAATGAAAGTAGTAAATATATTTATTACAGTTCTAGCGATAATACCTGCATTATATGGGTAATAATGCATGTTATATTGATAATATTGGAAGTAATAAGTATAATTATTATAGTCCTAGCGATAATAATAGTAAAATATGGCTAATAGTGCATGTTCTATTGATAATAATAAAAGTAATAAGTATATGTATTACAGTTCTATCGATAATAACTGCATAATATGGGTAATGATGCATGTTATATTGATGATAATAAAAGTAATACGTATATTTATTATAGTTCTAGCGATAATAACTGCATAATACGGGTAATAATGCATGTTATATTGATAATAATATAAGTAATAAGTATAATTATTACAGTTCTGGCGATAATAACTGCATTATATGGGTAATAATGCACGTTATATTGCCAATAATATAAGTAACAAGTATGATTATTACAGTTCTAGCGATAATAACTGCATTATATGGCTACTAATGCATGTTATATTGATAATAATATAAGTAATAAGTATAATTATTACAGTTCTAGCGATAATAACCGCATAATATGGGTAATAATGCACGTTATACTGCTAACAATATAAGTAATAAGTATAATTATTACAGTTCTGGCGATAATAACTGCATTATATGGGTAATAATGCATGTTATATTGATAATAATATAAGTAATAAGTATATTTATTAAAGTTCTATCGATAATAACTGCATAATATGGGTAATAATGCATGTTATATTGATGATAATGAAAGTAGTAAGTATATTTATTACAGTTCTAGCGATAATAACTGCATAATATGGGTAATGATGCATGTTATATTGATGATAATAAAAGTAATACCTATATTTATTATAGTTCTAGCGATAATAACTGCATAAAACGGGTAATAATGCATGTTATATTGATAATAATATAAGTAATAAGTATAATTATTACAGTTCTGGCGATAATAACTGCATTATATGGGTAATAATGCATGTTATATTGATAATATCGGGAGTAATAAGTATAATTATTATAGTTCTAGCGATAATAATAGTACAATATGGCTAATAATGCATGTTATATTGATAATATCGGGAGTAATAAGTATAATTGTTATAGTTCTAGCGATAATAATAGTAAAATATGGCTAATAGTGCATGTTATATTGATAATAATAAAAGTAACAAGTATATGTATTACAGTTCTATCGATAATAACTGCATAATATGGGTAATCATGCATATTATATTGATGATAATAAAAGTAATACGTATATTTATTATAGTTCTAGCGATAATAACTGCATAATATGGGTAATAATGCATGTTATATTGATGATAATGAAAGTAGTAAATATATTTATTACAGTTCTAGCGATAATACCTGCATTATATGGGTAATAATGCATGTTATATTGATAATATTGGAAGTAATAAGTATAATTATTATAGTCCTAGCGATAATAATAGTAAAATATGGCTAATAGTGCATGTTCTATTGATAATAATAAAAGTAATAAGTATATGTATTACAGTTCTATCGATAATAACTGCATAATATGGGTAATGATGCATGTTATATTGATGATAATAAAAGTAATACGTATATTTATTATAGTTCTAGCGATAATAACTGCATAATACGGGTAATAATGCATGTTATATTGATAATAATATAAGTAATAAGTATAATTATTACAGTTCTGGCGATAATAACTGCATTATATGGGTAATAATGCACGTTATATTGCCAATAATATAAGTAACAAGTATGATTATTACAGTTCTAGCGATAATAACTGCATTATATGGCTACTAATGCATGTTATATTGATAATAATATAAGTAATAAGTATAATTATTACAGTTCTAGCGATAATAACCGCATAATATGGGTAATAATGCACGTTATACTGCTAACAATATAAGTAATAAGTATAATTATTACAGTTCTGGCGATAATAACTGCATTATATGGGTAATAATGCATGTTATATTGATAATATCGGGAGTAATAAGTATAATTATTATAGTTCTAGCGATAATAATAGTACAATATGGCTAATAATGCATGTTATATTGATAATATCGGGAGTAATAAGTATAATTGTTATAGTTCTAGCGATAATAATAGTAAAATATGGCTAATAGTGCATGTTATATTGATAATAATAAAAGTAACAAGTATATGTATTACAGTTCTATCGATAATAACTGCATAATATGGGTAATCATGCATATTATATTGATGATAATAAAAGTAATACGTATATTTATTATAGTTCTAGCGATAATAACTGCATAATATGGGTAATAATGCATGTTATATTGATGATAATGAAAGTAGTAAATATATTTATTACAGTTCTAGCGATAATACCTGCATTATATGGGTAATAATGCATGTTATATTGATAATATTGGGAGTAATAAGTATAATTATTATAGTCCTAGCGATAATAATAGTAAAATATGGCTAATAGTGCATGTTCTATTGATAATAATAAAAGTAATAAGTATATGTATTACAGTTCTATCGATAATAACTGCATAATATGGGTAATGATGCATGTTATATTGATGATAATAAAAGTAATACGTATATTTATTATAGTTCTAGCGATAATAACTGCATAATACGGGTAATAATGCATGTTATATTGATAATAATATAAGTAATAAGTATAATTATTACAGTTCTGGCGATAATAACTGCATTATATGGGTAATAATGCACGTTATATTGCCAATAATATAAGTTACAAGTATGATTATTACAGTTCTAGCGATAATAACTGCATTATATGGCTACTAATGCATGTTATATTGATAATAATATAAGTAATAAGTATAATTATTACAGTTCTAGCGATAATAACCGCATAATATGGGTAATAATGCACGTTATACTGCTAACAATATAAGTAATAAGTATAATTATTACAGTTCTAGCGATAATAACTGCATTATATGGGTAATAATGCATGTTATATTGATAATATCGGGAGTAATAAGTATAATTATTATAGTTCTAGCGATAATAATAGTACAATATGGCTAATAATGCATGTTATATTGATAATATCGGGAGTAATAAGTATAATTGTTATAGTTCTAGCGATAATAATAGTAAAATATGGCTAATAGTGCATGTTATATTGATAATAATAAAAGTAATAAGTATATTTATTACAGTTTTATCGATAATAACTGCATAATATGGGTAATAATGCATGTTATATTGATGATAATAAAAGTAATACGTAGATTTATTATAGTTCTAGCGATTATAACTGCATTATATGGCTAATAATGCATGTTATATTGATAATAATATAAGTAATAAGTATAATTATTACATTTCTAGCGATAATAACTGCATAATATGGGTAATAATGCATGTTATATTTATAATAATATAAGTAATAAGTATAATTATTACAGTTCTAGCGATAATAACTGCATTATATGGGTAATAATGCATGTTATATTGATAATAATATAAGTAATAAGTATATTTATTAAAGTTCTATCGATAATAACTGCATAATATGGGTAATAATGCATGTTATATTGATGATAATGAAAGTAGTAAGTATATTTATTACAGTTCTAGCGATAATAACTGCATAATATGGGTAATGATGCATGTTATATTGATGATAATAAAAGTAATACCTATATTTATTATAGTTCTAGCGATAATAACTGCATAAAACGGGTAATAATGCATGTTATATTGATAATAATATAAGTAATAAGTATAATTATTACAGTTCTGGCGATAATAACTGCATTATATGGGTAATAATGCATGTTATATTGATAATATCGGGAGTAATAAGTATAATTATTATAGTTCTAGCGATAATAATAGTACAATATGGCTAATAATGCATGTTATATTGATAATATCGGGAGTAATAAGTATAATTGTTATAGTTCTAGCGATAATAATAGTAAAATATGGCTAATAGTGCATGTTATATTGATAATAATAAAAGTAACAAGTATATGTATTACAGTTCTATCGATAATAACTGCATAATATGGGTAATCATGCATATTATATTGATGATAATAAAAGTAATACGTATATTTATTATAGTTCTAGCGATAATAACTGCATAATATGGGTAATAATGCATGTTATATTGATGATAATGAAAGTAGTAAATATATTTATTACAGTTCTAGCGATAATAACTGCATTATATGGCTACTAATGCATGTTATATTGATAATAATATAAGTAATAAGTATAATTATTACAGTTCTAGCGATAATAACCGCATAATATGGGTAATAATGCACGTTATACTGCTAACAATATAAGTAATAAGTATAATTATTACAGTTCTAGCGATAATAACTGCATTATATGGGTAATAATGCATGTTATATTGATAATATCGGGAGTAATAAGTATAATTATTATAGTTCTAGCGATAATAATAGTACAATATGGCTAATAATGCATGTTATATTGATAATATCGGGAGTAATAAGTATAATTGTTATAGTTCTAGCGATAATAATAGTAAAATATGGCTAATAGTGCATGTTATATTGATAATAATAAAAGTAATAAGTATATTTATTACAGTTTTATCGATAATAACTGCATAATATGGGTAATAATGCATGTTATATTGATGATAATAAAAGTAATACGTAGATTTATTATAGTTCTAGCGATAATAACTGCATTATATGGGTAATAATGCATGTTATATTGATAATATCGGGAGTAATAAGTATAATTATTATAGTTCCAGCGATAATAATAGTACAATATGCCTAATAGTGCATGTTATATTGATAATAATAAAAGTAATAAGTATAATTATTATAGTTCTAGCGATAATAATAGTAAAATATGGCTAAGAGTGCCTGTTATATTGATAATAATAAAAGTAATAAGTATATTTATTATACTTCTGTCGATAATAACTGCATTATATGGGTAATAATGCATGTTATATTGATAATAATATAAGTAATAAGTATAATTATTACAGTTCTGGCGATAATAATAGTAAAATATGGCTAATAGTGCATGTTATATTGATAATAATAAAAGTAATAAGTATATTTATTATAGTTCTAGCGATTATAACTGCATAATATGGGTAATAATGCATGTTATATTGATAATAATATAAGTAACAAGTATAATTATTACAGATTCTAGCGATAATAACTGCATTATATGGTTAAAAATGCATGTTATATTGATAATATTGGGAGTAATAAGTATAATTATTATAGTTCTAGCGATAATAATAGTACAATATGGCGAATAATGCACGTTATATTGATAATATCGGGAGTAATAAGTATAATTATTAAAGTTCTAGCGATAATAATAGTAAAATATGGCTAATAGTGCATGTTATATTGATAATAATAAAAGTAATAAGTATATTTATTACAGTTCTATCGATAATAACTGCATAATATGGGAAATAATGCATGTTATATTGATAATAATATAAGTAACAAGTATAATTATTACAGTTCTGGCGATAATAACTGCATTATATGGGTAATAATGCATGTTATATTGATAATAATATAAGTAATAAGTATAATTATTACAGTTCTAGCGATAATAACTGCATAATAGGGGTAATAATGCACGTTATATTGATAATATCGGGAGTAATAAGTATAATTATTATAGTTCTAGCGATAATACTAGCACAATATGGCTAATAATGCATGTTATATTGATAATATCGGGAGTAATAAGTATAATTATTATAGTTCTAGCGATAATAATAGTAAAATATGGCTGATAGTGCATGTTATATTGATAATAATAAGGGTAATAAGTACATTTATTACAGTTCTATCGATAATAACTGCATAATATGGGTAATAATGCATGTTATATTGATGATAATGAAAGTAGTAAATATATTTATTACAGTTCTAGCGATAATAACTGCATTATATGGGTAATAATGCATGTTATATTGATAATATTGGGAGTAATAAGTATAATTATTATAGTCCTAGCGATAATAATAGTAAAATATGGCTAATAGTGCATGTTCTATTGATAATAATAAAAGTAATAAGTATATGTATTACAGTTCTATCGATAATAACTGCATAATATGGGTAATGATGCATGTTATATTGATGATAATAAAAGTAATACGTATATTTATTATAGTTCTAGCGATAATAACTGCATAATACGGGTAATAATGCATGTTATATTGATGATAATGAAAGTAGTAAATATATTTATTACAGTTCTAGCGATAATACCTGCATTATATGGGTAATAATGCATGTTATATTGATAATATTGGAAGTAATAAGTATAATTATTATAGTCCTAGCGATAATAATAGTAAAATATGGCTAATAGTGCATGTTCTATTGATAATAATAAAAGTAATAAGTATATGTATTACAGTTCTATCGATAATAACTGCATAATATGGGTAATGATGCATGTTATATTGATGATAATAAAAGTAATACGTATATTTATTATAGTTCTAGCGATAATAACTGCATAATACGGGTAATAATGCATGTTATATTGATAATAATATAAGTAATAAGTATAATTATTACAGTTCTGGCGATAATAACTGCATTATATGGGTAATAATGCACGTTATATTGCCAATAATATAAGTAACAAGTATGATTATTACAGTTCTAGCGATAATAACTGCATTATATGGCTACTAATGCATGTTATATTGATAATAATATAAGTAATAAGTATAATTATTACAGTTCTAGCGATAATAACCGCATAATATGGGTAATAATGCACGTTATACTGCTAACAATATAAGTAATAAGTATAATTATTACAGTTCTGGCGATAATAACTGCATTATATGGGTAATAATGCATGTTATATTGATAATATCGGGAGTAATAAGTATAATTATTATAGTTCTAGCGATAATAATAGTACAATATGGCTAATAATGCATGTTATATTGATAATATCGGGAGTAATAAGTATAATTGTTATAGTTCTAGCGATAATAATAGTAAAATATGGCTAATAGTGCATGTTATATTGATAATAATAAAAGTAACAAGTATATGTATTACAGTTCTATCGATAATAACTGCATAATATGGGTAATCATGCATATTATATTGATGATAATAAAAGTAATACGTATATTTATTATAGTTCTAGCGATAATAACTGCATAATATGGGTAATAATGCATGTTATATTGATGATAATGAAAGTAGTAAATATATTTATTACAGTTCTAGCGATAATACCTGCATTATATGGGTAATAATGCATGTTATATTGATAATATTGGGAGTAATAAGTATAATTATTATAGTCCTAGCGATAATAATAGTAAAATATGGCTAATAGTGCATGTTCTATTGATAATAATAAAAGTAATAAGTATATGTATTACAGTTCTATCGATAATAACTGCATAATATGGGTAATGATGCATGTTATATTGATGATAATAAAAGTAATACGTATATTTATTATAGTTCTAGCGATAATAACTGCATAATACGGGTAATAATGCATGTTATATTGATAATAATATAAGTAATAAGTATAATTATTACAGTTCTGGCGATAATAACTGCATTATATGGGTAATAATGCACGTTATATTGCCAATAATATAAGTTACAAGTATGATTATTACAGTTCTAGCGATAATAACTGCATTATATGGCTACTAATGCATGTTATATTGATAATAATATAAGTAATAAGTATAATTATTACAGTTCTAGCGATAATAACCGCATAATATGGGTAATAATGCACGTTATACTGCTAACAATATAAGTAATAAGTATAATTATTACAGTTCTAGCGATAATAACTGCATTATATGGGTAATAATGCATGTTATATTGATAATATCGGGAGTAATAAGTATAATTATTATAGTTCTAGCGATAATAATAGTACAATATGGCTAATAATGCATGTTATATTGATAATATCGGGAGTAATAAGTATAATTGTTATAGTTCTAGCGATAATAATAGTAAAATATGGCTAATAGTGCATGTTATATTGATAATAATAAAAGTAATAAGTATATTTATTACAGTTTTATCGATAATAACTGCATAATATGGGTAATAATGCATGTTATATTGATGATAATAAAAGTAATACGTAGATTTATTATAGTTCTAGCGATTATAACTGCATTATATGGCTAATAATGCATGTTATATTGATAATAATATAAGTAATAAGTATAATTATTACATTTCTAGCGATAATAACTGCATAATATGGGTAATAATGCATGTTATATTTATAATAATATAAGTAATAAGTATAATTATTACAGTTCTAGCGATAATAACTGCATTATATGGGTAATAATGCATGTTATATTGATAATAATATAAGTAATAAGTATATTTATTAAAGTTCTATCGATAATAACTGCATAATATGGGTAATAATGCATGTTATATTGATGATAATGAAAGTAGTAAGTATATTTATTACAGTTCTAGCGATAATAACTGCATAATATGGGTAATGATGCATGTTATATTGATGATAATAAAAGTAATACCTATATTTATTATAGTTCTAGCGATAATAACTGCATAAAACGGGTAATAATGCATGTTATATTGATAATAATATAAGTAATAAGTATAATTATTACAGTTCTGGCGATAATAACTGCATTATATGGGTAATAATGCATGTTATATTGATAATATCGGGAGTAATAAGTATAATTATTATAGTTCTAGCGATAATAATAGTACAATATGGCTAATAATGCATGTTATATTGATAATATCGGGAGTAATAAGTATAATTGTTATAGTTCTAGCGATAATAATAGTAAAATATGGCTAATAGTGCATGTTATATTGATAATAATAAAAGTAACAAGTATATGTATTACAGTTCTATCGATAATAACTGCATAATATGGGTAATCATGCATATTATATTGATGATAATAAAAGTAATACGTATATTTATTATAGTTCTAGCGATAATAACTGCATAATATGGGTAATAATGCATGTTATATTGATGATAATGAAAGTAGTAAATATATTTATTACAGTTCTAGCGATAATACCTGCATTATATGGGTAATAATGCATGTTATATTGATAATATTGGGAGTAATAAGTATAATTATTATAGTCCTAGCGATAATAATAGTAAAATATGGCTAATAGTGCATGTTCTATTGATAATAATAAAAGTAATAAGTATATGTATTACAGTTCTATCGATAATAACTGCATAATATGGGTAATGATGCATGTTATATTGATGATAATAAAAGTAATACGTATATTTATTATAGTTCTAGCGATAATAACTGCATAATACGGGTAATAATGCATGTTATATTGATAATAATATAAGTAATAAGTATAATTATTACAGTTCTGGCGATAATAACTGCATTATATGGGTAATAATGCACGTTATATTGCCAATAATATAAGTAACAAGTATGATTATTACAGTTCTAGCGATAATAACTGCATTATATGGCTACTAATGCATGTTATATTGATAATAATATAAGTAATAAGTATAATTATTACAGTTCTAGCGATAATAACCGCATAATATGGGTAATAATGCACGTTATACTGCTAACAATATAAGTAATAAGTATAATTATTACAGTTCTAGCGATAATAACTGCATTATATGGGTAATAATGCATGTTATATTGATAATATCGGGAGTAATAAGTATAATTATTATAGTTCTAGCGATAATAATAGTACAATATGGCTAATAATGCATGTTATATTGATAATATCGGGAGTAATAAGTATAATTGTTATAGTTCTAGCGATAATAATAGTAAAATATGGCTAATAGTGCATGTTATATTGATAATAATAAAAGTAATAAGTATATTTATTACAGTTTTATCGATAATAACTGCATAATATGGGTAATAATGCATGTTATATTGATGATAATAAAAGTAATACGTAGATTTATTATAGTTCTAGCGATAATAACTGCATTATATGGGTAATAATGCATGTTATATTGATAATATCGGGAGTAATAAGTATAATTATTATAGTTCCAGCGATAATAATAGTACAATATGCCTAATAGTGCATGTTATATTGATAATAATAAAAGTAATAAGTATAATTATTATAGTTCTAGCGATAATAATAGTAAAATATGGCTAAGAGTGCCTGTTATATTGATAATAATAAAAGTAATAAGTATATTTATTATACTTCTGTCGATAATAACTGCATTATATGGGTAATAATGCATGTTATATTGATAATAATATAAGTAATAAGTATAATTATTACAGTTCTGGCGATAATAATAGTAAAATATGGCTAATAGTGCATGTTATATTGATAATAATAAAAGTAATAAGTATATTTATTATAGTTCTAGCGATTATAACTGCATAATATGGGTAATAATGCATGTTATATTGATAATAATATAAGTAACAAGTATAATTATTACAGATTCTAGCGATAATAACTGCATTATATGGTTAAAAATGCATGTTATATTGATAATATTGGGAGTAATAAGTATAATTATTATAGTTCTAGCGATAATAATAGTACAATATGGCGAATAATGCACGTTATATTGATAATATCGGGAGTAATAAGTATAATTATTAAAGTTCTAGCGATAATAATAGTAAAATATGGCTAATAGTGCATGTTATATTGATAATAATAAAAGTAATAAGTATATTTATTACAGTTCTATCGATAATAACTGCATAATATGGGAAATAATGCATGTTATATTGATAATAATATAAGTAACAAGTATAATTATTACAGTTCTGGCGATAATAACTGCATTATATGGGTAATAATGCATGTTATATTGATAATAATATAAGTAATAAGTATAATTATTACAGTTCTAGCGATAATAACTGCATAATAGGGGTAATAATGCACGTTATATTGATAATATCGGGAGTAATAAGTATAATTATTATAGTTCTAGCGATAATACTAGCACAATATGGCTAATAATGCATGTTATATTGATAATATCGGGAGTAATAAGTATAATTATTATAGTTCTAGCGATAATAATAGTAAAATATGGCTGATAGTGCATGTTATATTGATAATAATAAGGGTAATAAGTACATTTATTACAGTTCTATCGATAATAACTGCATAATATGGGTAATAATGCATGTTATATTGATGATAATGAAAGTAGTAAATATATTTATTACAGTTCTAGCGATAATAACTGCATTATATGGGTAATAATGCATGTTATATTGATAATATTGGGAGTAATAAGTATAATTATTATAGTCCTAGCGATAATAATAGTAAAATATGGCTAATAGTGCATGTTCTATTGATAATAATAAAAGTAATAAGTATATGTATTACAGTTCTATCGATAATAACTGCATAATATGGGTAATGATGCATGTTATATTGATGATAATAAAAGTAATACGTATATTTATTATAGTTCTAGCGATAATAACTGCATAATACGGGTAATAATGCATGTTATATTGATAATAATATAAGTAATAAGTATAATTATTACAGTTCTGGCGATAATAACTGCATTATATGGGTAATAATGCACGTTATATTGCCAATAATATAAGTAACAAGTATGATTATTACAGTTCTAGCGATAATAACTGCATTATATGGCTACTAATGCATGTTATATTGATAATAATATAAGTAATAAGTATAATTATTACAGTTCTAGCGATAATAACTGCATAATATGGGTAATAATGCACGTTATACTGCTAACAATATAAGTAATAAGTATAATTATTACAGTTCTAGCGATAATAACTGCATTATATGGGTAATAATGCACGTTATATTGCCAATAATATAAGTAACAAGTATGATTATTACAGTTCTAGCGATAATAACTGCATTATATGGCTACTAATGCATGTTATATTGATAATAATATAAGTAATAAGTATAATTATTACAGTTCTAGCGATAATAACTGCATAATATGGGTAATAATGCACGTTATACTGCTAACAATATAAGTAATAAGTATAATTATTACAGTTCTAGCTATAATAACTGCATTATATGGGTAATAATGCATGTTATATTGATAATATCGGGAGTAATAAGTATAATTATTATAGTTCTAGCGATAATAATAGTACAATATGGCTAATAATGCATGTTATATTGATAATATCGGGAGTAATAAGTAAAATTGTTATAGTTCTAGCGATAATAATAGTAAAATATGGCTAAAAGTGCATGTTATATTGATAATAATAAAAGTAATAAGTATATTTATTACAGTTCTATCGATAATAACTGCATAATATGGGTAATAATGCATGTTATATTGATGATAATAAAAGTAATACGTAGATTTATTATAGTTCTAGCGATTATAACTGCATTATATGGGTAATAATGCATGTTATATTGATAATATCGGGAGTAATAAGTATAATTATTATAGTTCCAGCGATAATAATAGTACAATATGCCTAATAGTGCATGTTATATTGATAATAATAAAAGTAATAAGTATAATTATTATAGTTCTAGCGATAATAATAGTAAAATATGGCTAGGAGTGCCTGTTATATTGATAATAATAAAAGTAATAAGTATATTTATTATACTTCTGTCGATAATAACTGCATTATATGGGTAATAATGCATGTTATATTGATAATAATATAAGTAATAAGTATAATTATTACAGTTCTGGCGATAATAATAGTAAAATATGGCTAATAGTGCATGTTATATTGATAATAATAAAAGTAATAAGTATATTTATTATAGTTCTAGCGGTTATAACTGCATAATATGGGTAATAATGCATGTTATATTGATAATAATATAAGTAACAAGTATAATTATTACAGATTCTAGCGATAATAACTGCATTATATGGTTAAAAATGCATGTTATATTGATAATATTGGGAGTAATAAGTATAATTATTATAGTTCTAGCGATAATAATAGTACAATATGGCGAATAATGCACGTTATATTGATAATATCGGGAGTAATAAGTATAATTATTAAAGTTCTAGCGATAATAATAGTAAAATATGGCTAATAGTGCATGTTATATTGATAATAATAAAAGTAATAAGTATATTTATTACAGTTCTATCGATAATAACTGCATAATATGGGTATTAATGCATGTTATATTGATGATAATAAAAGTAATACGTATATTTATCATAGTTCTAGCGATAATAACTGCATAATATGGGTAATAATGCATGTTATATTGATAATAGTATAAGTAATAAGTATAATTATTACAGTTCTGGCGATAATAACTGCATTATATGGGTAATAATGCACGTTATATTGCTAATAATACAAGTAATAAGTATAATTATTATAATTCTAGCGATAATAATAGTAAAATATGGCTAATAGTGCATGTTATATTGATAATAATAAATGTAATAAGTATATTTATTATAGTTCTATCGATAATAACTGCATAATATGGGTAATAATGCATGTTATATTGATGATAATGAAAGTAGTAAGTATATTTATTACAGTTCTAGCGATAATAACTGCATTATATGGGTAATAATGCATGTTATATTGATAATATTGGGAGTAATAAGTATAATTATTATAGTCCTAGCGATAATAATAGTAAAATATGGCTAATAGTGCATGTTCTATTGATAATAATAAAAGTAATAAGTATGTGTATTACAGTTCTATCGATAATAACTGCATAATATGGGTAATGATGCATGTTATGTTGATGATAATAAAAGTAATACGTATATTTATTATAGTTCTAGCGATAATAACTGCATAATATGGGTAATAATGCATGTTATATTGATAATAATATAAGTAATAAGTATAATTCTTACAGTTCTGGCGATAATAACTGCATTATATGGGTAATAATGCACGTTATATTGCCAATAATATAAGTAATAAGTATAATTATTACAGTTTTAGCGATAATAACTGCATTATATGGCTAATAATGCATGTTATATTGATAATAATATAAGTAATAAGTATAATTATTACAGTTCTAGCGATAATAACTGCATTATTTGGGTAATAATGGATGTTATATTGATAATATCGGGAGTAATAAGTATATTTATTATAGTTCTAGCGACTATAACTGCATAATATGGGTAATAATGCATGTTATATTGAGAATAATATAAGTAATGAGTATAATTATTACAGTTCTAGCGATAATCACTGCATTATATGGGTAATAATGCACGTTATATTGCTAATAATATAAGTAATAAGTATAATGATTACAGTTCTGGCGATAATAACTGCATTATATGGGTAATAATGCACGTTATATTGCCAATAATATAAGTAATAAGTATAATTATTACAGTTTTAGCGATAATAACTGCATTATATGGCTAATAATGCATGTTATATTGATAATAATATAAGTAATAAGTATAATTATTACAGTTCTAGCGATAATAACTGCATAATATGGGTAATAATGCATGTTATATTGATGATAATAAAAGTAGTAACTATATTTATTATAGTCCTAGCGATTATAACTGCATAATATGGGTAATAATGCATGTTATATTGAGAATAATATAAGTAATAAGTATAATTATTACAGTTCTATCGATGATAACTGCATAATATGGGTAATAATGCATGTTATATTGATAATAATATAAGTAATAAGTATAATTATTACAGTTCTGGCGATATTAACTGCAGTATATGGGTAATAATGCATGTTATATTGATAATAATAAAAGTAATAAGTATATTTATTATAGTTCTATCGATAATAACTGCATAATATGGGTAATAATGCATGTTATATTGATGATAATGAAAGTAGTAAGTATATTTAGTACAGTTCTATCGATAATAACTGCATAATATGGGTAATAATGCTTGTTATATTGATAATAATAAAAGTAATAAGTATATTTATTATAGTTCTATGAATAATAACTGCATAATATGGGTAATAATGCATGTTATATTGATGATAATGAAAGTAGTAAGTATATTTAGTACAGTTCTAGCGATAATAACTGCATTATATGGGTAATAATGCATGTTATATTGATAATATTGGGAGTAATAAGTATAATTATTATAGTCCTAGCGATAATAATAGTAAAATATGGCTAATAGTGCATGTTCTATTGATAATAATAAAAGTAATAAGTATAATTATTATAGTTCTAGCGATAATACTAGCACAATATGGCTAATAATGCATGTTATATTGATAATAATAATAGTAATAAGTATATTTATTACAGTTCTAGCGATAATAACTGCATTATATGGGTAATAATGCATGTTATATTGATAACATTGGGAGTAATAAGTATAATTATTATAGTCCTAGCGATAATAATAGTAAAATATGGCTAATAGTGCATGTTCTATTGATAATAATAAAAGTAATAAGTATATGTATTACAGTTCTATCGATAATAACTGCATAATATGGGTAATGATGCATGTTATATTGATGATAATAAAAGTAATACGTATATTTATTATAGTTCTAGCGATAATAACAGCATAATATGGGTAATAATGCATGTTATATTGATAATAATATAAGTAATAAGTATAATTATTACAGTTCTAGCGATAATAACTGCATAATATGGGTAATAATGCACGTTATATTGCTAACAATATAAGTAATAAGTATAATTATTACAGTTCTAGCGATAATAACTGCATTATATGGGTAATAATGCATGTTATATTGATAATATCGGGAGTAATAAGTATAATTATTATAGTTCTAGCGATAATAATAGTAAAATATGGCTAATAGTGCATGTTCTATTGATAATAATAAAAGTAATAAGTATATGTATTACAGTTCTATCGATAATAACTGCATAATATGGGTAATGATGCATGTTATATTGATGATAATAAAAGTAATACGTATATTTATTATAGTTCTAGCGATAATAACAGCATAATATGGGTAATAATGCATGTTATATTGATAATAATATAAGTAATAAGTATAATTATTACAGTTCTAGCGATAATAACTGCATAATATGGGTAATAATGCACGTTATATTGCTAACAATATAAGTAATAAGTATAATTATTACAGTTCTAGCGATAATAACTGCATTATATGGGTAATAATGCATGTTATATTGATAATATCGGGAGTAATAAGTATAATTATTATAGTTCTAGCGATAATAATAGTACAATATGGCTAATAATGCATGTTATATTGATAATATCGGGAGTAATAAGTATAATTGTTATAGTTCTAGCGATAATAATAGTAAAATATGGCTAATAGTGCATGTTATATTGATAATTATAAAAGTAATAAGTATATTTATTACAGTTCTATCGATAATAACTGCATAATATGGGTATTAATGCATGTTATATTGATGATAATAAAAGTAATACGTATATTTATCATAGTTCTAGCGATAATAACTGCATAATATGGGTAATAATGCATGTTATATTGATGATAATGAAAGTAGTAAGTATATTTATTACAGTTCTAGCGATAATAACTGCATTATATGGGTAATAATGCATGTTATATTGATAATATTGGGAGTAATAAGTATAATTATTATAATTCTAGCGATAATAATAGTAAAATATGGCTAATAGTGCATGTTATATTGATAATAATAAATGTAATAAGTATATTTATTATAGTTCTATCGATAATAACTGCATAATATGGGTAATAATGCATGTTATATTGATGATAATGAAAGTAGTAAGTATATTTATTACAGTTCTAGCGATAATAACTGCATTATATGGGTAATAATGCATGTTATATTGATAATATTGGGAGCAATAAGTATAATTATTATAGTCCTAGCGATAATAATAGTAAAATATGGCTAATAGTGCATGTTCTATTGATAATAATAAAAGTAATAAGTATGTGTATTACAGTTCTTTCGATAATAACTGCATAATATGGGTAATGATGCATGTTATGTTGATGATAATAAAAGTAAAACGTATATTTATTATAGTTCCAGCGATAATAACTGCATAATATGGGTAATAATGCATGTTATATTGATAATAATATAAGTAATAAGTATAATTATTACAGTTCTGGCGATAATAACTGCATTATATGGGTAATAATGCACGTTATATTGCCAATAATATAAGTAATAAGTATAATTATTACAGTTTTAGCGATAATAACTGCATTATATGGCTAATAATGCATGTTATATTGATAATAATATAAGTAATAAGTATAATTATTACAGTTCTAGCGATAATAACTGCATTATTTGGGTAATAATGGATGTTATATTGATAATATCGGGAGTAATAAGTATATTTATTATAGTTCTATCGATAATAACTGCATAATATGGGTAATAATGCATGTTATATTGATGATAATGAAAGTAGTAAGTATATTTAGTACAGTCCTATCGATAATAACTGCATAATATGGGTAATAATGCATGTTATATTGATAATAATAAAAGTAATAAGTATATTTATTATAGTTCTATGAATAATAACTGCATAATATGGGTAATAATGCATGTTATATTGATAATATCGGGAGTAATAAGTATAATTATTATAGTTCTAGCGATAATAATAGTACAATATGGCTAATAATGCATGTTATATTGATAATATCGGGAGTAATAAGTATAATTGTTATAGTTCTAGCGATAATAATAGTAAAATATGGCTAATAGTGCATGTTATATTGATAATAATAATAGTAATAAGTATATTTATTACAGTTCTATCGATAATAACTGCATAATATGGGTAATAATGCATGTCATATTGATGATAATAAAAGTAATACGTATATTTATTATAGTTCTAGCGATTATAACTGCATTATATGGGTAATAATGCATGTTATATTGATAATATCGGGAGTAATAAGTATAATTATTATAGTTCTAGCGATAATAATAGTAAAATATGGCTAATAGTGCATGTTATATTGATAATAATAAAAGTAATAAGTATATTTATTACAGTTCTATCGATAATAACTGCATAATATGGGTAATAATGCACGTTATATTGCTACTAATATAAGTAATAAGTATAATTATTACAGTTCTGGCGATAATGACTGCATTATATGGGTAATAACGCACGTTATATTGCTAATAATATAAGTAATAAGTATAGTTATTATAGTTCTAGCGATAATAATAGTAAAATATGGCTAATAGTGCATGTTATATTGATAATAATAAAAGTAATAAGTATATTTATTACAGTTCTATCGATAATAACTGCATAATATGGGTAATAATGCATGTTATATTGATGATAATAAAAGTAATAAGTATATTTATTATAGTTCTAGCGACTATAACTGCATAATATGGGTAATAATGCATGTTATATTGAGAATAATATAAGTAATGAGTATAATTATTACAGTTCTAGCGATAATCACTGCATTATATGGGTAATAATGCACGTTATATTGCTAACAATATAAGTAATAAGTATAATTATTACAGTTCTAGCGATAATAACTGCATTATATGGGTAATAATGCATGTTATATTGATAATAATATAAGTAATAAGTATAATTATTACAGTTCTAGCGATAATAACTGCATAATAGGGGTAATAATGCACGTTATATTGATAATATCGGGAGTAATAAGTATAATTATTATAGTTCTAGCGATAATACTAGCACAATATGGCTAATAATGCATGTTATATTGATAATATCGGGAGTAATAAGTATAATTATTATAGTTCTAGCGATAATAATAGTACAATATGGATAATAGTGCATGTTATATTGATAATAATAAAAGTAATCAGTATATTTATTACAGTTCTATCGATAATAACTGCATAATATGGGTAATAATGCATGTTATATTGATGATAATGAAAGTTGTAAGTATATTTATTACTGTTCTAGCGATAATATCTGCATTATATGCGTAATAATGCATGTTATATTGATAATATCGGGAGTAATAAGTATAATTATTATAGTTCTAGCGATGATAATCGTAAAATATGGGTAATAGTGTATGTTATATTGATGATAATAAAAGTAGTAACTATATTTATTATAGTTCTAGCGATTATAACTGCATAATATGGGTAATAATGCATGTTATATTGAGAATAATATAAGTAATGAGTATAATTATTACAGTTCTAGCGATAATCACTGCATTATATGGGTAATAATGCACGTTATATTGCTAATAATATAAGTAATAAGTATAATTATTACAGTTCTGGCGATAATAACTGCATTATATGGGTAATAATGCACGTTATATTGCCAATAATATAAGTAATAAGTATAATTATTACAGTTTTAGCGATAATAACTGCATTATATGGCTAATAATGCATGTTATATTGATAATAATATAAGTAATAAGTATAATTATTACAATTCTATCGATAATAACTGCATAATATGGGTAATAATGCATGTTATATTGATGATAATAAAAGTAGTAACTATATTTATTATAGTACTAGCGATTATAACTGCATAATATGGGTAATAATGCATGTTATATTGAGAATAATATAAGTAATAAGTATAATTATTACAGTTCTAGCGATAATAACTGCATTATTTGGGTAATAATGGATGTTATATTGATAATATCGGGAGTAATAAGTACATTTATTATAGTTCTAGCGACTATAACTGCATAATATGGGTAATAATGCATGTTATATTGAGAATAATATAAGTAATGAGTATAATTATTACAGTTCTAGCGATAATCACTGCATTATATGGGTAATAATGCACGTTATATTGCTAATAATATAAGTAATAAGTATAATTATTACAGTTCTGGCGATAATAACTGCATTATATGGGTAATAATGCACGTTATATTGCCAATAATATAAGTAATAAGTATAATTATTACAGTTTTAGCGATAATAACTGCATTATATGGCTAATAATGCATGTTATAATGATAATAATATAAGTAATAAGTATAATTATTACAGTTCTAGCGATAATAACTGCATTATTTGGGTAATAATGGATGTTATATTGATAATATCGGGAGTAATAAGTATATTTATTATAGTTCTAGCGACTATAACTGCATAATATGGGTAATAATGCATGTTATATTGAGAATAATATAAGTAATGAGTATAATTATTACAGTTCTAGCGATAATCACTGCATTATATGGGTAATAATGCACGTTATATTGCTAATAATATAAGTAATAAGTATAATTATTACAGTTCTAGCGATAATAACTGCATTATATGGGTAATAATGCATGTTATATTGATAATATCGGGAGTAATAAGTATAATTATTATAGTTCTAGCGATAATAATAGTACAATATGGCTAATAATGCATGTTATATTGATAATATCGGGAGTAATAAGTATAATTGTTATAGTTCTAGCGATAATAATAGTAAAATATGGCTAATAGTGCATGTTATATTGATAATAATAATAGTAATAAGTATATTTATTACAGTTCTATCGATAATAACTGCATAATATGGGTAATAATGCATGTCATATTGATGATAATAAAAGTAATACGTATATTTATTATAGTTCTAGCGATTATAACTGCATTATATGGGTAATAATGCATGTTATATTGATAATATCGGGAGTAATAAGTATAATTATTATAGTTCTAGCGATAATAATAGTAAAATATGGCAAATAGTGCATGTTATATTGATAATAATAAAAGTAATAAGTATATTTATTACAGTTCTATCGATAATAACTGCATAATATGGGTATTAATGCATGTTATATTGATGATAATAAAAGTAATACGTATATTTATTAGAGTTCTAGCGATAATAACTGCATAATATGGGTAATAATGCATGTTATATTGAGAATAATATAAGTAATGAGTATAATTATTACAGTTCTAGCGATAATCACTGCATTATATGGGTAATAATGCACGTTATATTGCTAATAATATAAGTAATAAGTATAATTATTACAGTTCTGGCGATAATAACTGCATTATATGGGTAATAATGCACGTTATATTGCCAATAATATAAGTAATAAGTATAATTATTACAGTTTTAGCGATAATAACTGCATTATATGGCTAATAATGCATGTTATATTGATAATAATATAAGTAATAAGTATAATTATTACAGTTCTAGCGATAATAACTGCATTATTTGGGTAATAATGGATGTTATATTGATAATATCGGGAGTAATAAGTATATTTATTATAGTTCTAGCGACTATAACTGCATAATATGGGTAATAATGCATGTTATATTGAGAATAATATAAGTAATGAGTATAATTATTACAGTTCTAGCGATAATCACTGCATTATATGGGTAATAATGCACGTTATATTGCTAATAATATAAGTAATAAGTATAATTATTACAGTTCTGGCGATAATAACTGCATTATATGGGTAATAATGCACGTTATATTGCCAATAATATAAGTAATAAGTATAATTATTACAGTTTTAGCGATAATAACTGCATTATATGGCTAATACTGCATGTTATATTGATAATAATATAAGTAATAAGTATAATTATTACAGTTCTAGCGATAATAACTGCATAATAAGGGTAATAATGCATGTTATATTGATGATAATAAAAGTAGTAACTATATTTATTATAGTCCTAGCGATTATAACTGCATAATATGGGTAATAATGCATGTTATATTGAGAATAATATAAGTAATAAGTATAATTATTACAGTTCTAGCGATAATAACTGCATTATTTGGGTAATAATGGATGTTATATTGATAATATCGGGAGTAATAAGTATATTTATTATAGTTCTAGCGACTATAACTGCATAATATGGGTAATAATGCATGTTATATTGAGAATAATATAAGTAATGATTATAATTATTACAGTTCTAGCGATAATCACTGCATTATATGGGTAATAATGCACGTTATATTGCTAATAATATAAGTAATAAGTATAATTATTACAGTTCTGGCGATAATAACTGCATTATATGGGTAATAATGCACGTTATATTGCCAATAATATAAGTAATAAGTATAATTATTACAGTTTTAGCGATAATAACTGCATTATATGGCTAATAATGCATGTTATAATGATAATAATATAAGTAATAAGTATAATTATTACAGTTCTAGCGATAATAACTGCATAATATGGGTAATAATGCATGTTATATTGATGATAATAAAAGTAGTAACTATATTTATTATAGTCCTAGCGATTATAACTGCATAATATGGGTAATAATGCATGTTATATTGAGAATAATATAAGTAATAAGTATAATTATTACAGTTCTAGCGATAATAACTGCATTATTTGGGTAATAATGGATGTTATATTGATAATATCGGGAGTAATAAGTATATTTATTATAGTTCTAGCGACTATAACTGCATAATATGGGTAATAATGCATGTTATATTGAGAATAATATAAGTAATGAGTATAATTATTACAGTTCTAGCGATAATCTCTGCATAATATGGGTAATAATGCACGTTATATTGCTAATAATATAAGTAATAAGTATAATTATTACAGTTCTAGCGATAATAACTGCATTATATGGGTAATAATGCATGTTATATTTTTGATAATAAAAGTAGTAACTATATTTATTATAGTCCTAGCGATTATAACTGCATAATATGGGTAATAATGCATGTTATATTGAGAATAATATAAGTAATAAGTATAATTATTACAGTTCTAGCGATAATAACTGCATTATTTGGGTAATAATGGATGTTATATTGATAATATCGGGAGTAATAAGTATATTTATTATAGTTCTAGCGACTATAACTGCATAATATGGGTAATAATGCATGTTATATTGAGAATAATATAAGTAATGTGTATAATTATTACAGTTCTAGCGATAATCACTGCATTATATGGGTAATAATGCACGTTATATTGCTAATAATATAAGTAATAAGTATAATTATTACAGTTCTAGCGATAATAACTGCATTATATGGGTAATAATGCATGTTATATTGATGATAATAAAAGTAGTAACTATATTTATTATAGTCCTAGCGATTATAACTGCATAATATGGGTAATAATGCATGTTATATTGAGAATAATATAAGTAATAAGTATAATTATTACAGTTCTAGCGATAATAACTGCATTATTTGGGTAATAATGGATGTTATATTGATAATATCGGGAGTAATAAGTATATTTATTATAGTTCTAGCGACTATAACTGCATAATATGGGTAATAATGCATGTTATATTGAGAATAATATAAGTAATGAGTATAATTATTACAGTTCTAGCGATAATCACTGCATTATATGGGTAATAATGCACGTTATATTGCTAATAATATAAGTAATAAGTATAATTATTACAGTTCTAGCAATAATAACTGCATTATATGGGTAATAATGCATGTTATATTGATGATAATAAAAGTAGTAACTATATTTATTATAGTTCTAGCGATTATAACTGCATAATATGGGTAATAATGCATGTTATATTGAGAATAATATAAGTAATAAGTATAATTATTACAGTTCTAGCGATAATAATAGTACAATATGGCGAATAATGCACGTTATATTGATAATATCGGGAGTAGTAAGTATAAGTATTATAGTTCTTGCGATAATAATAGTAAAATATGGCTAATAGTGCATGTTATATTGATAGTAATAAAAGTAATAAGTATATTTATTACAGTTCTATCGATGATAACTGCATAATATGGGTAATAATGCATGTTATATTGATAATAATATAAGTAATAAGTATAATTATTACAGTTCTGGCGATATTAACTGCAGTATATGGGTAATAATGCATGTTATATTGATAATATCGGGAGTAATAAGTATATTTATTATAGTTCTAGCGACTATAACTGCATAATATGGGTAATAATGCATGTTATATTGAGAATAATATAAGTAATGATTATAATTATTACAGTTCTAGCGATAATCACTGCATTATATGGGTAATAATGCACGTTATATTGCTAATAATATAAGTAATAAGTATAATTATTACAGTTCTGGCGATAATAACTGCATTATATGGGTAATAATGCACGTTATATTGCCAATAATATAAGTAATAAGTATAATTATTACAGTTTTAGCGATAATAACTGCATTATATGGCTAATAATGCATGTTATAATGATAATAATATAAGTAATAAGTATAATTATTACAGTTCTAGCGATAATAACTGCATAATATGGGTAATAATGCATGTTATATTGATGATAATAAAAGTAGTAACTATATTTATTATAGTCCTAGCGATTATAACTGCATAATATGGGTAATAATGCATGTTATATTGAGAATAATATAAGTAATAAGTATAATTATTACAGTTCTAGCGATAATAACTGCATTATTTGGGTAATAATGGATGTTATATTGATAATATCGGGAGTAATAAGTATATTTATTATAGTTCTAGCGACTATAACTGCATAATATGGGTAATAATGCATGTTATATTGAGAATAATATAAGTAATGAGTATAATTATTACAGTTCTAGCGATAATCTCTGCATTATATGGGTAATAATGCACGTTATATTGCTAATAATATAAGTAATAAGTATAATTATTACAGTTCTAGCGATAATAACTGCATTATATGGGTAATAATGCATGTTATATTTTTGATAATAAAAGTAGTAACTATATTTATTATAGTCCTAGCGATTATAACTGCATAATATGGGTAATAATGCATGTTATATTGAGAATAATATAAGTAATAAGTATAATTATTACAGTTCTAGCGATAATAACTGCATTATTTGGGTAATAATGGATGTTATATTGATAATATCGGGAGTAATAAGTATATTTATTATAGTTCTAGCGACTATAACTGCATAATATGGGTAATAATGCATGTTATATTGAGAATAATATAAGTAATGTGTATAATTATTACAGTTCTAGCGATAATCACTGCATTATATGGGTAATAGTGCATGTTATAATGATAATAATATAAGTAATAAGTATAATTATTACAGTTCCAGCGATAATAACTGCATAATATGGGTAATAATGCATGTTATATTGATGATAATAAAAGTAGTAACTATATTTATTATAGTCCTAGCGATTATAACTGCATAATATGGGTAATAATGCATGTTATATTGAGAATAATATAAGTAATAAGTATAATTATTACAGTTCTAGCGATAATAACTGCATTATTTGGGTAATAATGGATGTTATATTGATAATATCGGGAGTAATAAGTATATTTATTATAGTTCTAGCGACTATAACTGCATAATATGGGTAATAATGCATGTTATATTGAGAATAATATAAGTAATGAGTATAATTATTACAGTTCTAGCGATAATCTCTGCATTATATGGGTAATAATGCACGTTATATTGCTAATAATATAAGTAATAAGTATAATTATTACAGTTCTAGCGATAATAACTGCATTATATGGGTAATAATGCATGTTATATTTTTGATAATAAAAGTAGTAACTATATTTATTATAGTCCTAGCGATTATAACTGCATAATATGGGTAATAATGCATGTTATATTGAGAATAATATAAGTAATAAGTATAATTATTACAGTTCTAGCGATAATAACTGCATTATTTGGGTAATAATGGATGTTATATTGATAATATCGGGAGTAATAAGTATATTTATTATAGTTCTAGCGACTATAACTGCATAATATGGGTAATAATGCATGTTATATTGAGAATAATATAAGTAATGTGTATAATTATTACAGTTCTAGCGATAATCACTGCATTATATGGGTAATAATGCACGTTATATTGCTAATAATATAAGTAATAAGTATAATTATTACAGTTCTAGCGATAATAACTGCATTATATGGGTAATAATGCATGTTATATTGATGATAATAAAAGTAGTAACTATATTTATTATAGTCCTAGCGATTATAACTGCATAATATGGGTAATAATGCATGTTATATTGAGAATAATATAAGTAATAAGTATAATTATTACAGTTCTAGCGATAATAACTGCATTATTTGGGTAATAATGGATGTTATATTGATAATATCGGGAGTAATAAGTATATTTATTATAGTTCTAGCGACTATAACTGCATAATATGGGTAATAATGCATGTTATATTGAGAATAATATAAGTAATGAGTATAATTATTACAGTTCTAGCGATAATCACTGCATTATATGGGTAATAATGCACGTTATATTGCTAATAATATAAGTAATAAGTATAATTATTACAGTTCTAGCAATAATAACTGCATTATATGGGTAATAATGCATGTTATATTGATGATAATAAAAGTAGTAACTATATTTATTATAGTTCTAGCGATTATAACTGCATAATATGGGTAATAATGCATGTTATATTGAGAATAATATAAGTAATAAGTATAATTATTACAGTTCTAGCGATAATAATAGTACAATATGGCGAATAATGCACGTTATATTGATAATATCGGGAGTAGTAAGTATAAGTATTATAGTTCTTGCGATAATAATAGTAAAATATGGCTAATAGTGCATGTTATATTGATAGTAATAAAAGTAATAAGTATATTTATTACAGTTCTATCGATGATAACTGCATAATATGGGTAATAATGCATGTTATATTGATAATAATATAAGTAATAAGTATAATTATTACAGTTCTGGCGATATTAACTGCAGTATATGGGTAATAATGCATGTTATATTGATAATAATAAAAGTAATAAGTATATTTATTATAGTTCTATCGATAATAACTGCATAATATGGGTAATAATGCATGTTATATTGATGATAATGAAAGTAGTAAGTATATTTAGTACAGTTCTATCGATAATAACTGCATAATATGGGTAATAATGCATGTTATATTGATAATAATAAAAGTAATAAGTATATTTATTATAGTTCTATGGATAATAACTGCATAATATGGGTAATAATGCATGTTATATTGATGATAATGAAAGTAGTAAGTATATTTAGTACAGTTCTAGCGATAATAACTGCATTATATGGGTAATAATGCATGTTATATGGATAATATTGGGAGTAATAAGTATAATTATTATAGTCCTAGCGATAATAATAGTAAAATATGGCTAATAGTGCATGTTCTATTGATAATAATAAAAGTAATAAGTATATGTATTACAGTTCTATCGATAATAACTGCATAATATGGGTAATAATGCACGTTATATTGCTACTAATATAAGTAATAAGTATAATTATTACAGTTCTGGCGATAATGACTGCATTATATGGGTAATAACGCACGTTATATTGCTAATAATATAAGTAATAAGTATAATTATTATAGTTCTAGCGATAATAATAGTAAAATATGGCTAATAGTGCATGTTATATTGATAATAATAAAAGTAATAAGTATATTTATTACAGTTCTATCGATAATAACTGCATAATATGGGTAATAATGCATGTTATATTGATGATAATAAAAGTAATAAGTATATTTATTATAGTTCTAGCGACTATAACTGCATAATATGGGTAATAATGCATGTTATATTGAGAATAATATAAGTAATGAGTATAATTATTACAGTTCTAGCGATAATCACTGCATTATATGGTGTAACGAGGCATATTTTTTCCCCCTTCTTTTTTGGGAGGTAACCTAATTTTTTTTTGGTTATGCCTCGTTACGATGACCCTCCCGGATTGCCAACCCCCACTCCTCCGCCTGAGCGGATTCCTCGCCACGGGGGTCAGTGCGTGTGTGTGTGTTGCGTGTTTTCTTCTTTTTATTATTTTATTTATTATTCTCTTTTCTTTCTTTTTCTCTCTTTTTATTTATTTATTTTTGCCCTCCCCACTTCCAACCGGCGGCCAGAAGAGTCTGCAGCATCCCCGGTCGCGGAGGAACCCCTCTCTGGGCGATAGAGGCGCGGGATGGGCCCAATACTGAAGGACGTTGGCTGTCCGGTCGCGGCACCACCCCTGTCATCCTCCGCGGGGGGGGGGGGGGGGGGCGACCGGCAGCCCAGCAGCAGAAAGCGCCAGGCCTGGGGACGAGCTACCCCCGACCGCCACCTCGAGAGGGCCCCAGGACCTGGCTTCCCCAGAGCACCACGGGATGGCCCATCCTCGACGCCGAAATCCCCGGGGTGGGGGAATACCGCGAACCGGGGAAGAAGATCGAAAAGTGAAGAAGAGAGCGAGCCGCCGGAACGCGATAACGCCCCGAGTCTCACGTCTTGCTTACCGTCTTTATTGCCACTTCGCGCTTTTTCTTTTCCGTTTTTCTTTTCTTTATTGTACGCGTTAATCGCTGTGTGTGTGTTCTGTTTCTTTTGCTTTGTGTTCATTGGTGTGCTGTGTGCGAGTTGCCGCCCCGGGTGAGAGGATTAACGCCCCGACACCGAAAGAAAGGTAGGAGCCTTCTCGCTACCCCGTTCTTTCTTTTTGTTGTTATTGATTTGTGCGTGGCGAGGGTGATAGGACCCTTGACCCCGGTGACGAGGACCCTAGAGGCCGCGGACGGTGTAATTCGACACCGTCCCTTCCCCCTAACGCCGAACCGTATTTTCTGTTTCGCGTTTCGCGAATTTCTTGCGCTGTATTTAAGATCTAGGACCAACGTCCCCTTGTTGTCCACGACCCCTGAGAGGGCGTGCTCCCGCGCGGACGAATCCCCAGCGGAAACGCGATCGAAGCCATTTTGTACTACGCGTGCGTACCGTGTGCCCCCGCGCCGCGATAGCCTCCCTCGCAACTGGCGAGTTAACCCCTTTTCCTTGACCGTTGCCTGTAACGCGTGGGGCCCACCACCGTTTCTTTTGTACTCCCTTTTCTTTTTGCTGGCGTGGCCTATTCAGGCCCAAATAAATCTCTCTTTGTGTTGGATACAAGATCGCGGGTCTTTTACTACTTTTTTTTCTTTCCTTTCCTGGCCCCCCTCTGAGTCCCGCTCCCGACAGAGCAGCCGGAAGGGCGATTACCGCGGACGAGTGCATTAGCACTGGCGCCCCATTAGATAAATCGGCCGTGGGTGAGCGTATCGGTGAGTGGAGGACAGTTTTCCCTAACTGCCCCCACCCTAGGGACCCCTTTCGGGCTTTCCCCCCACCGATCCGTCACAATGGGTAATAATGCACGTTATATTGCTAACAATATAAGTAATAAGTATAATTATTACAGTTCTAGCGATAATAACTGCATTATATGGGTAATAATGCATGTTATATTGATAATAATATAAGTAATAAGTATAATTATTACAGTTCTAGCGATAATAACTGCATAATAGGGGTAATAATGCACGTTATATTGATAATATCGGGAGTAATAAGTATAATTATTATAGTTCTAGCGATAATACTAGCAGAATATGGCTAATAATGCATGTTATATTGATAATATCGGGAGTAATAAGTATAATTATTATAGTTCTAGCGATAATAATAGTACAATATGGATAATAGTGCATGTTATATTGATAATAATAAAAGTAATCAGTATATTTATTACAGTTCTATCGATAATAACTGCATAATATGGGTAATAATGCATGTTATATTGATGATAATGAAAGTTGTAAGTATATTTATTACTGTTCTAGCGATAATATCTGCATTATATGCGTAATAATGCATGTTATATTGATAATATCGGGAGTAATAAGTATAATTATTATAGTTCTAGCGATGATAATCGTAAAATATGGGTAATAGTGTATGTTATATTGATGATAATAAAAGTAGTAACTATATTTATTATAGTTCTAGCGATTATAACTGCATAATATGGGTAATAATGCATGTTATATTGAGAATAATATAAGTAATAAGTATAATTATTACAGTTCTAGCGATAATAACTGCATTATATGGGTAATAATGCATGTTATATTGATGATAATAAAAGTAATAAGTATATTTATTATAGTTCTAGCGACTACAACTGCATAATATGGGTAATAATGCATGTTATATTGAGAATAATATAAGTAATGAGTATAATTATTACAGTTCTAGCGATAATCACTGCATTATATGGGTAATAATGCACGTTATATTGCTAACAATATAAGTAATAAGTATAATTATTACAGTTCTAGCGATAATAACTGCATTATTTGGGTAATAATGGATGTTATATTGATAATATCGGGAGTAATAAGTATATTTATTATAGTTCTAGCGACTATAACTGCATTATATGGGTAATAATGCACGTTATATTGCTAATAATATAAGTAATAAGTGTAATTATTACAGTTCTGGCGATAATAACTGCATTATATGGGTAATAATGCACGTTATATTGCCAATAATATAAGTAATAAGTATAATTATTACAGTTTTAGCGATAATAACTGCATTATATGGCTAATAATGCATGTTATATTGATGATAATAAAAGTAGTAACTATATTTATTATAGTCCTAGCGATTATAACTGCATAATATGGGTAATAATGCATGTTATATTGAGAATAATATAAGTAATAAGTATAATTATTACAGTTCTAGCGATAATAACTGCATTATTTGGGTAATAATGGATGTTATATTGATAATATCGGGAGTAATAAGTATATTTATTATAGTTCTAGCGACTATAACTGCATAATATGGGTAATAATGCATGTTATATTGAGAATAATATAAGTAATGAGTATAATTATTACAGTTCTAGCGATAATCTCTGCATTATATGGGTAATAATGCACGTTATATTGCTAATAATATAAGTAATAAGTATAATTATATACAGTTCTAGCGATAATAACTGCATTATATGGGTAATAATGCATGTTATATTGATGATAATAAAAGTAGTAACTATATTTATTATAGTCCTAGCGATTATAACTGCATAATATGGGTAATAATGCATGTTATATTGAGAATAATATAAGTAATAAGTATAATTATTACAGTTCTAGCGATAATAACTGCATTATTTGGGTAATAATGGATGTTATATTGATAATATCGGGAGTAATAAGTATATTTATTATAGTTCTAGCGACTATAACTGCATAATATGGGTAATAATGCATGTTATATTGAGAATAATATAAGTAATGAGTATAATTATTACAGTTCTAGCGATAATCACTGCATTATATGGGTAATAATGCACGTTATATTGCTAATAATATAAGTAATAAGTATAATTATTACAGTTCTAGCAATAATAACTGCATTATATGGGTAATAATGCATGTTATATTGATGATAATAAAAGTAGTAACTATATTTATTATAGTTCTAGCGATTATAACTGAATAATATGGGTAATAATGCATGTTATATTGAGAATAATATAAGTAATAAGTATATATATTACAGTTCTAGCGATAATAATAGTACAATATGGCGAATAATGCACGTTATATTGATAATATCGGGAGTAGTAAGTATAAGTATTGTAGTTCTTGCGATAATAATAGTAAAATATGGCTAATAGTGCATGTTATATTGATAATAATAAAAGTAATAAGTATATTTATTACAGTTCTATCGATGATAACTGCATAATATGGGTAATAATGCATGTTATATTGATAATAATATAAGTAATAAGTATAATTATTACAGTTCTGGCGATATTAACTGCAGTATATGGGTAATAATGCATGTTATATTGATAATAATAAAAGTAATAAGTATATTTATTATAGTTCTATCGATAATAACTGCATAATATGGGTAATAATGCATGTTATATTGATGATAATGAAAGTAGTAAGTATATTTAGTACAGTTCTATCGATAATAACTGTATAATATGGGTAATAATGCATGTTATATTGATAATAATAAAAGTAATAAGTATATTTATTATAGTTCTATGGATAATAACTGCATAATATGGGTAATAATGCATGTTATATTGATGATAATGAAAGTAGTAAGTATATTTAGTACAGTTCTAGCGATAATAACTGCATTATATGGGTAATAATGCATGTTATATGGATAATATTGGGAGTAATAAGTATAATTATTATAGTCCTAGCGATAATAATAGTAAAATATGGCTAATAGTGCATGTTCTATTGATAATAATAAAAGTAATAAGTATATGTATTACAGTTCTATCGATAATAACTGCATAATATGGGTAATAATGCACGTTATATTGCTACTAATATAAGTAATAAGTATAATTATTACAGTTCTGGCGATAATGACTGCATTATATGGGTAATAACGCACGTTATATTGCTAATAATATAAGTAATAAGTATAATTATTATAGTTCTAGCGATAATAATAGTAAAATATGGCTAATAGTGCATGTTATATTGATAATAATAAAAGTAAAAAGTATATTTATTACAGTTCTATCGATAATAACTGCATAATATGGGTAATAATGCATGTTATATTGATGATAATGAAAGTTGTAAGTATATTTATTACTGTTCTAGCGATAATATCTGCATTATATGCGTAATAATGCATGTTATATTGATAATATCGGGAGTAATAAGTATAATTATTATAGTTCTAGCGATGATAATCGTAAAATATGGGTAATAGTGTATGTTATATTGATGATAATAAAAGTAGTAACTATATTTATTATAGTTCTAGCGATTATAACTGCATAATATGGGTAATAATGCATGTTATATTGAGAATAATATAAGTAATAAGTATAATTATTACAGTTCTAGCGATAATAACTGCATTATTTGGGTAATAATGGATGTTATATTGATAATATCGGGAGTAATAAGTACAATTATTACAGTTCCAGCGATAATAATAGTACAATATGCCTAATAGTGCATGTTATATTGATAATAATAAAAGTAATAAGTATAATTATTATAGTTCTAGCGATAATAATAGTAAAATATGGCTAAGAGTGCCTGTTATATTGATAATAATAAAAGTAATAAGTATATTTATTATACTTCTATCGATAATAACTGCATAATATGGGTAATAATGCATGTTATATTGATAATAATAAAAGTAATAAGTATAATTATTACAGTTCTAGCGATAATAACTGCATTATATGGGTAATAATGCATGTTATATTGATGATAATAAAAGTAGTAACTATATTTATTATAGTTCTAGCGATTATAACTGCATAATATGGGTAATAATGCATGTTATATTGATAATAATATAAGTAATAAGTATAATTATTACAGTTCTGGCGATAATAACTGCATTATATGGGTAATAATGCACGTTATATTGCCAATAATATAAGTAATAAGTATAATTATTATAGTCCTAGCGATAATAATAGTAAAATATGGCTAATAGTGCATGTTCTATTGATAATAATAAAAGTAATAAGTATATGTATTACAGTTCTATCGATAATAACTGCATAATATGGGTAATGATGCATGTTATATTGATGATAATAAAAGTAATACGTATATTTATTATAGTTCTAGCGATAATAACTGCATAATATGGGTAATAATGCATGTTATATTGATAATAATATAAGTAATAAGTATAATTATTACAGTTCTAGCGATAATAACTGCATAATATGGGTAATAATGCATGTTATATTGATGATAATAAAAGTAGTAACTATATTTATTATAGTCCTAGCGATTATAACTGCATAATATGGGTAATAATGCATGTTATATTGAGAATAATATAAGTAATAAGTATAATTATTACAGTTCTAGCGATAATAACTGCAGTATTTGGGTAATAATGGATGTTATATTGATAATATCGGGAGTAATAAGTATATTTATTATAGTTCTAGCGACTATAACTGCATAATATGGGTAATAATGCATGTTATATTGAGAATAATATAAGTAATGAGTATAATTATTACAGTTCTAGCGATAATCACTGCATTATATGGGTAATAATGCACGTTATATTGCTAATAATATAAGTAATAAGTATAATTATTACAGTTCTAGCGATAATAACTGCATTATATGGGTAATAATGCATGTTATATTGATGATAATAAAAGTAGTAACTATATTTATTATAGTTCTAGCGATTATAACTGCATAATATGGGTAATAATGCATGTTATATTGAGAATAATATAAGTAATAAGTATAATTATTACAGTTCTAGCGATAATAATAGTACAATATGGCGAATAATGCACGTTATATTGATAATATCGGGAGTAGTAAGTATAAGTATTAAAGTTCTTGCGATAATAATAGTAAAATATGGCTAATAGTGCATGTTATATTGATAATAATAAAAGTAATAAGTATATTTATTACAGTTCTATCGATGATAACTGCATAATATGGGTAATAATGCATGTTATATTGATAATAATATAAGTAATAAGTATAATTATTACAGTTCTGGCGATATTAACTGCAGTATATGGGTAATAATGCATGTTATATTGATAATAATAAAAGTAATAAGTATATTTATTATAGTTCTATCGATAATAACTGCATAATATGGGTAATAATGCATGTTATATTGATGATAATGAAAGTAGTAAGTATATTTAGTACAGTTCTATCGATAATAACTGCATAATATGGGTAATAATGCATGTTATATTGATAATAATAAAAGTAATAAGTATATTTATTATAGTTCTATGGATAATAACTGCATAATATGGGTAATAATGCATGTTATATTGATGATAATGAAAGTAGTAAGTATATTTAGTAGAGTTCTAGCGATAATAACTGCATTATATGGGTAATAATGCATGTTATATTGATGATAATAAAAGAAATAAGTATATTTATTACAGTTCCAGCGACTATAACTGCATAATATGGGTAATAATGCATGTTATACTGAGAATAATATAAGTAATGAGTATAATTATTACAGTTCTAGCGATAATCACTGCATTATATGGGTAATAATGCACGTTATATTGCTAATAATATAAGTAATAAGTGAAATTATTACAGTTCTAGCGATAATAACTGCATTATATGGGTAATAATGCATGTTATATTAATAATAATATAAGTAATAAGTATAATTATTACAGTTCTAGCGATAATAACTGCATAATAGGGGTAATAATGCACGTTATATTGATAATATCGGGAGTAATAAGTATAATTATTATAGTTCTAGCGATAATACTAGCACAATATGGCTAATAATGCATGTTATATTGATAATATCGGGAGTAATAAGTATAATTATTATAGTTCTAGCGATAATAATAGTACAATATGGATAATAGTGCATGTTATATTGATAATAATAAAAGTAATCAGTATATTTATTACAGTTCTATCGATAATAACTGCATAATATGGGTAATAATGCACGTTATATTGCTAATAATATAAGTAATAAGTATAATTATTACAGTTCTGGCGATAATAACTGCATTATATGGGTAATAACGCACGTTATATTGCTAATAATATAAGTAATAAGTATAATTATTATAGTTCTGGCGATAATAACTGCATTATATGGGTAATAACGCACGTTATATTGCTAATAATATAAGTAATAAGTATAATTATTATAGTTCTAGCGATAATAATAGTAAAATATGGCTAATAGTGCATGTTATATTGATAATAATAAAAGTAATAAGTACATTTATTACAGTTCTATCGATAATAACTGCATAATATGGGTAATAATGCATGTTATATTGATGATAATAAAAGAAATAAGTATATTTATTACAGTTCTAGCGACTATAACTGCATAATATGGGTAATAATGCATGTTATATTGAGAATAATATAAGTAATGAGTATAATTATTACAGTTCTAGCGATAATCACTGCATTATATGGGTAATAATGCACGTTATATTGCTAATAATATAAGTAATATGTAAAATTATTACAGTTCTAGCGATAATAACTGCATTATATGGGTAATAATGCATGTTATATTAATAATAATATAAGTAATAAGTATAATTATTACAGTTCTAGCGATAATAACTGCATAATAGGGGTAATAATGCACGTTATATTGATAATATCGGGAGTAATAAGTATAATTATTATAGTTCTAGCGATAATACTAGCACAATATGGCTAATAATGCATGTTATATTGATAATATCGGGAGTAATAAGTATAATTATTATAGTTCTAGCGATAATAATAGTACAATATGGATAATAGTGCATGTTCTATTGATAATAATAAAAGTAATAAGTATATGTATTACAGTTCTATCGATAATAACTGCATAATATGGGTAATGATGCATGTTATATTGATGATAATAAAAGTAATACGTATATTTATTATAGTTCTAGCGATAATAACTGCATAATATGGGTAATAATGCATGTTATATTGATAATAATATAAGTAATAAGTATAATTATTACAGTTCTGGCGATAATAACTGCAGTATGTGGGTAATAATGCATGTTATATTGATAATAATAAGAGTAATAAGTATATTTATTATAGTTCTATCGATAATAACTGCATAATATGGGTAATAATGCATGTTATATTGATGATAATGAAAGTAGTAAGTATATTTAGTACAGTTCTATCGATAATAACTGCATAATATGGGTAATAATGCATGTTATATTGATAATAATAAAAGTAATAAGTATATTTATTATAGTTCTAGCGACTATAACTGCATAATATGGGTAATAATGCATGTTATATTGAGAATAATATAAGTAATGAGTATAATTATTACAGTTCTAGCGATAATAACTGCATAATATGGGTAATAATGCACGTTATACTGCTAACAATATTAGTAATAAGTATAATTATTACAGTTCTAGCGATAATAACTGCATTATATGGGTAATAATGCATGTTATATTGATAATATCGGGAGTAATAAGTATAATTATTACAGTTCTGGCGATAATAACTGCATTATATGGGTAATAACGCACGTTATATTGCTAATAATATAAGTAATAAGTATAATTATTATAGTTCTAGCGATAATAATAGTAAAATATGGCTAATAGTGCATGTTATATTGATAATAATAAAAGTAATAAGTATATTTATTACAGTTCTATCGATAATAACTGCATAATATGGGTAATGATGCATGTTATATTGATGATAATAAAAGTAATACGTATATTTATTATAGTTCTAGCGATAATAACTGCATAATATGGGTAATAATGCATGTTATATTGATAATAATATAAATAATAAGTATAATTATTACAGTTCTGGCGATAATAACTGCATTATATGGGTAATAATGCACGTTATATTGCTAATAATATAAGTAATAAGTATAATTATTACAGTTCTAGCGATAATAACTGCATTATATGGGTAATAATGCATGTTATATTGATAATAATATAAGTAATAAGTATAATTATTACAGTTCTAGCGATAATAACTGCATTATATGGGTCATAATGCATGTTATATTGATAATATTGGGAGTAATAAGTATAATTATTATAGTCCTAGCGATAGTAATAGTAAAATATGGCTAATAGTGCATGTTCTATTGATAATAATAAAAGTAATAAGTATATTTATTACAGTTCTATCGATAATAACTGCGTAATATGGGTAATAATGCATGTTATATTGATAATAATGAACGTTGCAAGTATATTTATTACATTTCTAGCTATAATAACTGCATTATATGCGTAATAATGCATGTTATATTGATAATATCGGGAGTAAAAAGTATAATTATTATAGTTCTAGCGATAATAATAGTAAAATATGGGTAATAGTGCATGTTATATTGATAATAATATAAGTAATAACTATAATTATTACAGTTCTGGCGATAATAACTGCATTATATGGGTAATAATGCACGTTATATTGCTAATAATATAAGCAATAAGTATAATTATTCTAATTCTAGCGATAATAATAGTAAAATATGGCTAATAGTGCATGTTATATTGATAATAATAAAAGTAATAAGTATATTTATTATAGTTCTATCGATAATAACCGCATAATATGGGTAATAATGCATGTTATATTGATGATAATTAAAGGTAGTAACTATATTTATTATAGTTCTAGCGATAATCA
The DNA here is from genome assembly GCA_963576845.1 of Megachile leachella. NCBI lineage: Eukaryota > Metazoa > Arthropoda > Insecta > Hymenoptera > Megachilidae > Megachile > Megachile leachella. The sequence continues at coordinate 57,365 of CAUYWW010000216.1, forward strand.
CTGCATTATATGGGTAATAATGCACGTTATATTGCTAATAATATAAGTAATAAGTATAATTATTACAGTTCTAGCGATAATAACTGCATTATTTGGGTAATAATGGATGTTATATTGATAATATCGGGAGTAATAAGTATAATTATTATAGTTCCAGCGATAATAATAGTACAATATGCCTAATAGTGCATGTTATATTGATAATAATAAAAGTAATAAGTATAATTATTATAGTTCTAGCGATAATAATAGTAAAATATGGCTAAGAGTGCCTGTTATATTGATAATAATAAAAGTAATAAGTATATTTATTATACTTCTGTCGATAATAACTGCATTATATGGGTAATAATGCATGTTATATTGATAATAATATAAGTAATAAGTATAATTATTACAGTTCTGGCGATAATAACTGCAGTATATGGGTAATAATGCATGTTATATTGATAATAATAAAAGTAATAAGTATATTTATTATAGTTCTAGCGATAATAACTGCATAATATGGGTAATAATGCATGTTATATTGATAATAATAAAAGTAATAAGTATATTTATTATAGTTCTAGCGATTATAACTGCATAATATGGGTAATAATGCATGTTATATTGATAATAATATAAGTAACAAGTATACTTATTATAGATCCAGCGATAATAACTGCATTATATGGTTAAAAATGCATGTTATATTGATAATATTGGGAGTAATAAGTATAATTATTATAGTTCTAGCGATAATAATAGTACAATATGGCGAATAATGCACGTTATATTGATAATATCGGGAGTAATAAGTATAATTATTAAAGTTCTAGCGATAATAATAGTAAAATATGGCTAATAGTGCATGTTATATAGATAATAATAAAAGTAATAAGTATATTTATTACAGTTCTATCGATAATAACTGCATAATATGGGTAATAATGCATGTTATATTGATAATAATATAAGTAATAAGTATAATTATTACAGTTCTGGCGATAATAACTGCAGTATATGGGTAATAATGCATGTTATATTGATAATAATAAAAGTAATAAGTATATTTATTGTAGTTCTATCGATAATAACTGCATAATATGGGTAATAATGCATGTTATATTGATGATAATGAAAGTAGTAAGTATATTTAGTACAGTTCTATCGATAATAACTGCATAATATGGGTAATAATGCATGTTATATTGATAATAGTAAAAGTAATAAGTATATTTATTATAGTTCTATGGATAATAACTGCATAATATGGGTAATAATGCATGTTATATTGATGATAATGAAAGTAGTAAGTATATTTATTACAGTTCTAGCGATAATAACTGCATTATATGGGTAATAATGCATGTTATATTGATAATAATAAAAGTAATAAGTATATTTATTATAGTTCTATGGATAATAACTGCATAATATGGGTAATAATGCATGTTATATTGGTGATAATGAAAGTAGTAAGTATATTTATTACAGATCTAGCGATAATAACTGCATTATATGGGTAATAATGCATGTTATATTGATAATATTGGGAGTAATAAGTATAATTATTATAGTCCTAGCGATAATAATAGTAAAATATGGCTAATAGTGTATGTTCTATTGATAATAATAAAAGTAATAAGTATATGTATTACAGTTCTATCGATAATAACTGCATAATATAGGTAATAATGCATGTTATATTGATGATAATAAAAGTAATACGTATATTTATTATAGTTCTAGCGATAATAACTGCATAATATGGGTAATAATGCATGTTATATTTTTAATAATATAAGTAATAAGTATAATTATTACAGTTCTGGCGATAATAACTGCATTATATGGGAAATAATGCACGTTATATTGCTAATAATATAAGTAATAAGTATAATTATTACAGTTCTAGCGATAATAACTGCATTATATGGGTAATAATGCATGTTATATTGATAATAATAAAAGTAATAAGTATATTTATTACAGTTCTATCGATAATAACTGCGTAATATGGGTAATAATGCATGTTATATTGATGATAATGAAAGTTGCAAGTATATTTATTACATTTCTAGCGATAATAACTGCATTATATGCGTAATAATGCATGTTATATTGATAATAATAAAAGTAATAAGTATATTTATTATAGTTCTATGGATAATAACTGCATAATATGTGTAATAATGCATGTTATATTGATGATAATGAAAATAGTAAGTATATTTGTTACAGTTCTAGCGATAATAACTGCATAATATGGGTAAAAATGCATGTTATATTGATAATAATATAAGTAATAAGTATAATTATTACAGTTCTAGCGATAATAACTGCATTATATGGGTAATAATGCACGTTATATTGCTAATAATATAAGTAATAAGTATATTTATTACATTTCTATCGATAATAACTGCATAATATGGGTAATAATGCATGTTATATTGATAATAATAAAAGTAATAAGTATATTTATTATAGTTCTAGCGATTATAACTGCATAATATGGGTAATAATGCATGTTATATTGATAATAATATAAGTAACAAGTATAATTATTACAGATCCAGCGATAATAACTGCATTATATGGTTAAAAATGCATGTTATATTGATAATATTGGGAGTAATAAGTATAATTATTATAGTTCTAGCGATAATAATAGTACAATTGGGCGAATAATGCACGTTATATTGATAATATCGGGAGTAATAAGTATAATTATTAAAGTTCTAGCGATAATAATAGTAAAATATGGCTAATAGTGCATGTTATATTGATAATAATAAAAGTAATAAGTATATTTATTACAGTTCTATCGATAATAACTGCATAATATGGGTAATAATGCATGTTATATTGATAATAATATAAGTAATAAGTATAATTATTACAGTTCTGGCGATAATAACTGCAGTATATGGGTAATAATGCATGTTATATTGATAATAATAAAAGTAATAAGTATATTTATTGTAGTTCTATCGATAATAACTGCATAATATGGGTAATAATGCATGTTATATTGATGATAATGAAAGTAGTAAGTATATTTAGTACAGTTCTATCGATAATAACTGCATAATATGGGTAATAATGCATGTTATATTGATAATAGTAAAAGTAATAAGTATATTTATTATAGTTCTATGGATAATAACTGCATAATATGGGTAATAATGCATGTTATATTGATAATAATATAAGTAATAAGTATAATTATTACAGTTCTGGCGATAATAACTGCAGTATATGGGTAATAATTCATGTTATATTGTTAATAATAAAAGTAATAAGTATATGTATTACAGTTCTATCGATAATAACTGCATAATATGGGTAATAATGCATGTTATATTGATGATAATAAAAGTAATACGTATATTTATTATAGTTCTAGCGATAATAACTGCATAATATGGGTAATAATGCATGTTATATTTATAATAATATAAGTAATAAGTATAATTATTACAGTTCTGGCGATAATAACTGCATTATATGGGTAATAGCGCACGTTATATTGCTAATAATATAAGTAATAAGTATGATTATTATAGTTCTAGCGATAATAATAGTAAAATATGGCTAATAGTGCATGTTATATTGATAATAATAAAAGTAATAAGTATATGTATTACAGTTCTATCGATAATAACTGCATAATATGGGTAATGATGCATGTTATATTGATGATAATAAAAGTAATACGTATATTTATTATAGTTCTAGCGACAATAACTGCATAATACGGGTAATAATGCATGTTATATTGATGATAATGAAAATAGTAAGTATATTTATTACAGTTCTAGCGATAATAACTGCATTATATGGGTAATAATGCATGTTATATTGATGATAATAAAAGTAATACGTATATTTATTATAGTTCTATCGATAATAACTGCATAATGTGGGTAATAATGCATGTTATATTGATGATAATAAAAGTAGTAAGTACATTTATTATAGTTCTAGCGATAATAACTGCATAATATGGGTAATAATGCATGTTATATTGATAATAATATAAGTAATAAGTATAATTATTACAGTTCTAGCGATAATAAATGCATTATATGGGTAATAATGCACGTTATATTGCTAATAATATAAGTAATAAGTATATTTATTACATTTCTATCGATAATAACTGCATAATATGGGTAATGATGCATGTTATATTGATAATATTGGGAGTAATAAGTATAATTATTATAGTCCTAGCGATAATAATAGTAAAATATGGCTAATAGTGCATGTTCTATTGATAATAATAAAAGTAATAAGTATATGTATTACAGTTCTATCGATAATAACTGCATAATATGGGTAATGATGCATGTTATATTGATGATAATGAAAGTAATACGTATATTTATTATAGTTCTAGCGATAATAACTGCATAATACGGGTAATAATGCATGTTATATTGATAATAATATAAGTAATAAGTATAATTATTACAGTTCTGGCGATAATAACTGCATTATATGGGTAATAATGCACGTTATATTGCCAATAATATAAGTAACAAGTATGATTATTACAGTTCTAGCGATAATAACTGCATAATATGGGTAATGATACACGTTATACTGCTAACAATATAAGTAATAAGTATAATTATTACAGTTCTAGCGATAATAACTGCATTATATGGGTAATAATGCATGTTATATTGATAATATCGGGAGTAATAAGTATAATTATTATAGTTCCAGCGATAATAATAGTACAATATGCCTAATAGTGCATGTTATATTGATAATAATAAAAGTAATAAGTATAATTATTATAGTTCTAGCGATAATAATAGTAAAATATGGCTAAGAGTGCCTGTTATATTGATAATAATAAAAGTAATAAGTATATTTATTATACTTCTATCGATAATAACTGCATAATATGGGTAATAATGCATGTTATATTGATAATATTGGGAGGAATATGTATAATTATTATAGTCCTAGCGATAATAATAGTAAAATATGGCTAATAGTGCATGTTCTATTGATAATAATAAGAGTAGTAAGTATATTTATTATACTTCTATCGATAATAACTGCATAATATGGGTAATAATGCATGTTATATTGATAATAATAAAAGTAATAAGTATATTTATTATAGTTCTATGGATAATAACTGCATAATATGTTTAATAATGCATGTTATATTGATAATATTGGGAGTAATAAGTATAATTATTATAGTCCTAGCGATAATAATAGTAAAATATGGCTAATAGTGCATGTTCTATTGATAATAATAAAAGTAATAAGTATATGTATTACAGTTCTATCGATAATAACTGCATTATATGGGTAATCATGCATGTTATATTGATGATAATAAAAGTAATACGTATATTTATTATAGTTCTAGCGATAATAACTGCATAATATGGGTAATAATGCATGTTATATTGATGATAATGAAAGTAGTAAATATATTTATTACAGTTCTAGCGATTATAACTGCATTATATGGGTAATAATGCATGTTATATTGATAATATTGGTAGGAATATGTATAATTATTATAGTCCTAGCGATAATAATAGTAAAATATGGCTAATAGTGCATGTTCTATTGATAATAATAAAAGTAATAAGTATATTTATTATACTTCTATCGATAATAACTGCATAATACGGGTAATAATGCATGTTATATTGATAATAATAAAAGTAATAAGTATATTTATTATAGTTCTATGGATAATAACTGCATAATATGTTTAATAATGCATGTTATATTGATAATATTGGGAGTAATAAGTATAATTATTATAGTCCTAGCGATAATAATAGTAAAATATGGCTAATAGTGCATGTTATATTGATGATAATAAAAGTAATACGTATATTTATTATAGTTCTAGCGATAATAACTGCATAATATGGGCAATAATGCATGTTATATTTATAATAATATAAGTAATAAGTATATTTATTATAGTTCTATGGATAATAACTGCATAATATGGGTAATAATGCATGTTATATTGATGATAATGAAAATAGTAAATATATTTATTACAGTTCTAGCGATAATAACTGCATAATACGGGTAATAATGCATGTTATATTGATAATATCGGGAGTAATAAGTATAATTATTATAGTTCTAGCGATAATAATAGTACAATATGGCTAATAATGCATGTTATATTGATAATATCGGGAGTAATAAGTATAATTGTTATAGTTCTAGCGATAATAATAGTAAAATATGGCTAATAGTGCATGTTATATTGATAATAATAAAAGTAATAAGTATATTTATTACAGTTCAATCGATAATAATTGCATAATATGGGTAATAATGCATGTTATATTGATGATAATAAAAGTAATACGTATATTTATTATAGTTCTAGCGATTATAACTGCATTATGTTGGTAATAATGCATGTTATATTGATAATATCGGGAGTAATAAGTATAATTATTATAGTTCCAGCGATAATACAATATGCCTAATAGTGCATGTTATATTGATAATAATAAAAGTAATAAGTATAATTATTATAGTTCTAGCGATAATAATAGTAAAATATGGCTAAGAGTGCCTGTTATATTGATAATAATAAAAGTAATAAGTATATTTATTATACTTCTATCGATAATAACTGCATAATATGGGTAATAATGCATGTTATATTGATAATATTGGGAGGAATATGTATAATTATTATAGTCCTAGCGATAATAATAGTAAAACATGGCTAATAGTGCATGTTCTATTGATAATAATAAAAGTAATAAGTATATTTATTATACTTCTATCGATAATAACTGCATAATATGGGTAATAATGCATGTTATATTGATAATAATAAAAGTAATAAGTATATTTATTATAGTTCTATGGATAATAACTGCATAATATGTTTAATAATGCATGTTATATTGATAATATTGGGAGTAATAAGTATAATTATTATAGTCCTAGCGATAATAATAGTAAAATATGGCTAATAGTGCATGTTCTATTGATAATAATAAAAGTAATAAGTATATGTATTACAGTTCTATCGATAATAACTGCATTATATGGGTAATAATGCATGTTATATTGATGATAATGAAAGTAGTAAGTATATTTATTACAGTTCTAGCGATAATAACTGCATTATATGGGTAATAATGCATGTTATATTGATAATAATAAAAGTAATAAGTATATTTATTATAGTTCTATGGATAATAACTGCATAATATGGGTAATAATGCATGTTATATTGGTGATATTGAAAGTAGTAAGTATATTTATTACAGATCTAGCGATAATAACTGCATTATATGGGTAATAATGCATGTTATATTGATAATATTAGGAGTAATAAGTATAATTATTATAGTCCTAGCGATAATAATAGTAAAATATGGCTAATAGTGTATGTTCTATTGATAATAATAAAAGTAATAAGTATATGTATTACAGTTCTATCGATAATAACTGCATAATATGGGTAATAATGCATGTTATATTGATGATAATAAAAGTAATACGTATATTTATTATAGTTCTAGCGATAATAACTGCATAATATGGGCAATAATGCATGTTATATTTATAATAATATAAGTAATAAGTATATTTATTATAGTTCTATGGATAATAACTGCATAATATGGGTAATAATGCATGTTATATTGATGATAATGAAAATAGTAAGTATATTTATTACAGTTCTAGCGATAATAACTGCATAATACGGGTAATAATGCATGTTATATTGATAATATCGGGAGTAATAAGTATAATTATTATAGTTCTAGCGATAATAATAGTACAATATGGCTAATAATGCATGTTATATTGATAATATCGGGAGTAATAAGTATAATTGTTATAGTTCTAGCGATAATAATAGTAAAATATGGCTAATAGTGCATGTTATATTGATAATAATAAAAGTAATAAGTATATTTATTACAGTTCAATCGATAATAATTGCATAATATGGGTAATAATGCATGTTATATTGATGATAATAAAAGTAATACGTATATTTATTATAGTTCTAGCGATTATAACTGCATTATGTTGGTAATAATGCATGTTATATTGATAATATCGGGAGTAATAAGTATAATTATTATAGTTCCAGCGATAATAATAGTACAATATGCCTAATAGTGCATGTTATATTGATAATAATAAAAGTAATAAGTATAATTATTATAGTTCTAGCGATAATAATAGTAAAATATGCCTAAGAGTGCCTGTTATATTGATAATAATAAAAGTAATAAGTATATTTATTATACTTCTATCGATAATAACTGCATAATATGGGTAATAATGCATGTTATATTGATAATATTGGGAGGAATATGTATAATTATTATAGTCCTAGCGATAATAATAGTAAAATATGGCTAATAGTGCATGTTCTATTGATAATAATAAAAGTAATAAGTATATTTATTATACTTCTATCGATAATAACTGCATAATATGGGTAATAATGCATGTTATATTGATAATAATAAAAGTAATAAGTATATTTATTATAGTTCTATGGATAATAACTGCATAATATGTTTAATAATGCATGTTATATTGATAATATTGGGAGTAATAAGTATAATTATTATAGTCCTAGCGATAATAATAGTAAAATATGGCTAATAGTGCATGTTCTATTGATAATAATAAAAGTAATAAGTATATGTATTACAGTTCTATCGATAATAACTGCATTATATGGGTAATCATGCATGTTATATTGATGATAATAAAAGTAATACGTATATTTATTATAGTTCTATCGATAATAACTGCATTATATGGGTAATAATGCATGTTATATTGATGATAATGAAAGTAGTAAGTATATTTATTACAGTTCTAGCGATAATAACTGCATTATATGGGTAATAATGCATGTTATATTGATAATAATAAAAGTAATAAGTATATTTATTATAGTTCTATGGATAATAACTGCATAATATGGGTAATAATGCATGTTATATTGGTGATATTGAAAGTAGTAAGTATATTTATTACAGATCTAGCGATAATAACTGCATTATATGGGTAATAATGCATGTTATATTGATAATATTAGGAGTAATAAGTATAATTATTATAGTCCTAGCGATAATAATAGTAAAATATGGCTAATAGTGTATGTTCTATTGATAATAATAAAAGTAATAAGTATATGTATTACAGTTCTATCGATAATAACTGCATAATATGGGTAATAATGCATGTTATATTGATGATAATAAAAGTAATACGTATATTTATTATAGTTCTAGCGATAATAACTGCATAATATGGGCAATAATGCATGTTATATTTATAATAATATAAGTAATAAGTATATTTATTATAGTTCTATGGATAATAACTGCATAATATGGGTAATAATGCATGTTATATTGATGATAATGAAAATAGTAAGTATATTTATTACAGTTCTAGCGATAATAACTGCATAATACGGGTAATAATGCATGTTATATTGATAATTTCGGGAGTAATAAGTATAATTATTATAGTTCTAGCGATAATAATAGTACAATATGGCTAATAATGCATGTTATATTGATAATATCGGGAGTAATAAGTATAATTGTTATAGTTCTAGCGATAATAATAGTAAAATATGGCTAATAGTGCATGTTATATTGATAATAATAAAAGTAATAAGTATATTTATTACAGTTCAATCGATAATAATTGCATAATATGGGTAATAATGCATGTTATATTGATGATAATAAAAGTAATACGTATATTTATTATAGTTCTAGCGATTATAACTGCATTATGTTGGTAATAATGCATGTTATATTGATAATATCGGGAGTAATAAGTATAATTATTATAGTTCCAGCGATAATACAATATGCCTAATAGTGCATGTTATATTGATAATAATAAACGTAATAAGTATAATTATTATAGTTCTAGCGATAATAATAGTAAAATATGGCTAAGAGTGCCTGTTATATTGATAATAATAAAAGTAATAAGTATATTTATTATACTTCTATCGATAATAACTGCATAATATGGGTAATAATGCATGTTATATTGATAATATTGGGAGGAATATGTATAATTATTATAGTCCTAGCGATAATAATAGTAAAACATGGCTAATAGTGCATGTTCTATTGATAATAATAAAAGTAATAAGTATATTTATTACAGTTCTATCGATAATAACTGCATAATATGGGTAATGATGCATGTTATATTGATGATAATAAAAGTAATACGTATATTTATTATAGCTCTAGCGATAATAACTGCATAATATGGGTAATAATGCATGTTATATTGATAATAATATAAATAATAAGTATAATTATTACAGTTCTGGCGATAATAACTGCATTATATGGGTAATAATGCACGTTATATTGCTAATAATTAAAAGTAATAAGTATAATTATTACAGTTCTAGCGATAATAACTGCATTATATGGGTAATAATGCACGTTATATTGATAATAATATAAATAATAAGTATAATTATTACAGTTCTGGCGATAATAACTGCATTATATGGGTAATAATGCACGTTATATTGCTAATAATTAAAAGTAATAAGTATAATTATTACAGTTCTAGCGATAATAACTGCATTATATGGGTAATAATGCACGTTATATTGATAATAATAAAAGTAATAAGTATATTTATTACAGTTCTATCGATAATAACTGCGTAATATGGGTAATAATGCATGTTATATTGATGATAATGAAAGTTGCAAGTATATTTATTACATTTCTAGCGATAATAACTGCATTATATGCGTAATAATGCATGTTATATTGATAATAATAAAAGTAATAAGTATATTTATTATAGTTCTATGGATAATAACTGCATAATATGGGTAATAATGCATGTTATATTGATGATAATGAAAATAGTAAGTATATTTATTACAGTTCTAGCGATAATAACTGCATTATATGGGTAATAATGCATGTTATATTGATGATAATAAAAGTAATACGTATATTTATTATAGTTCTAGCGATAATAACTGCATTATATGGCTAATAATGCATGTTATATTGATAATAATATAAGTAATAAGTATAATTATTACAGTTCTGGCGGTAATAACTGCATTATATGGGTAATAATGCACGTTATATTGCTAATAATATAAGTAATAAGTATAATTATTACAGTTCTAGCGATAATAACTGCATTATATGGGTAATAATGCATGTTATATTGATAATAATAAAAGTAATAAGTATATTTATTATAGTTCTATCGATAATAACTGCATAATGTGGGTAATAATGCATGTTATATTGATGATAATAAAAGTAGTAAGTACATTTATTATAGTTCTAGCGATAATAACTGCATAATATGGGTAATAATGCATGTTATATTGATAATAATATAAGTAATAAGTATAATTATTACAGTTCTAGCGATAATAACTGCATTATATGGGTAATAATGCACGTTATATTGCTCATAATATAAGTAATAAGTATATTTATTACATTTCTATCGATAATAACTGCATAATATGGGTAATGATGCATGTTATATTGATAATATTGGGAGTAATAAGTATAATTATTATAGTCCTAGCGATAATAATAGTAAAATATGGCTAATAGTGCATGTTCTATTGATAATAATAAAAGTAATAAGTATATGTATTACAGTTCTATCGATAATAACTGCATAATATGGGTAATGATGCATGTTATATTGATGATAATAAAAGTAATACGTATATTTATTATAGTTCTAGCGATAATAACTGCATAATACGGGTAATAATGCATGTTATATTGATAATAATATAAGTAATAAGTATAATTATTACAGTTCTGGCGATAATAACTGCATTATATGGGTAATAATGCACGTTATATTGCCAATAATATAAGTAACAAGTATGATTATTACAGTTCTAGCGATAATAACTGCATTATATGGCTACTAATGCATGTTATATTGATAATAATATAAGTAATAAGTATAATTATTACAGTTCTAGCGATAATAACTGCATAATATGGGTAATAATACACGTTATACTGCTAACAATATAAGTAATAAGTATAATTATTACAGTTCTAGCGATAATAACTGCATTATATGGGTAATAATGCATGTTATATTGATAATATCGGGAGTAATAAGTATAATTATTATAGTTCTAGCGATAATAATAGTACAATATGGCTAATAATGCATGTTATATTGATAATATCGGGAGTAATAAGTATAATTGTTATAGTTCTAGCGATAATAATAGTAAAATATGGCTAATAGTGCATGTTATATTGATAATAATAAAAGTAATAAGTATATTTATTACAGTTCTATCGATAATAACTGCATAATATGGGTAAAAATGCATGTTATATTGATGATAATAAAAGTAATACGCATATTTATTATAGTTCTAGCGATTATAACTGCATTATGGTGGTAATAATGCATGTTATATTGATAATATCGGGAGTAATAAGTATAATTATTATAGTTCCAGCGATAATAATAGTACAATATGCCTAATAGTGCATGTTATATTGATAATAATAAAAGTAATAAGTATAATTATTATAGTTCTAGCGATAATAATAGTAAAATATGGCTAAGAGTGCCTGTTATATTGATAATAATAAAAGTAATAAGTATATTTATTATACTTCTATCGATAATAACTGCATAATATGGGTAATAATGCATGTTATATTGATAATATTGGGAGGAATATGTATAATTATTATAGTCCTAGCGATAATAATAGTAAAACATGGCTAATAGTGCATGTTCTATTGATAATAATAAAAGTAATAAGTATATTTATTATACTTCTATCGATAATAACTGCATAATATGGGTAATAATGCATGTTATATTGATAATAATAAAAGTAATAAGTATATTTATTATAGTTCTATGGATAATATCTGCATAATATGTTTAATAATGCATGTTACATTGATAATATTGGGAGTAATAAGTATAATTATTATAGTCCTAGCGATAATAATAGTAAAATATGGCTAATAGTGCATGTTCTATTGATAATAATAAAAGTAATAAGTATATGTATTACAGTTCTATCGATAATAACTGCATCATATGGGTAATCATGCATGTTATATTGATGATAATAAAAGTAATACGTATATTTATTATAGTTCTAGCGATAATAACTGCATGATATGGGTAATAATGCATGTTATATTGATAATATTGGGAGTAATAAGTATAATTATTATAGTCCTAGCGATAATAATAGTAAAATATGGCTAATAGTGCATGTTCTATTGATAATAATAAAAGTAATAAGTATATGTATTACAGTTCTATCGATAATAACTGCATAATATGGGTAATGATGCATGTTATATTGATGATAATAAAAGTAATACGTATTTTTATTATAGTTCTAGCGATAATAACTGCATAATACGGGTAATAATGCATGTTATATTGATAATAATATAAGTAATAAGTATAATTATTACAGTTCTGGCGATAATAATTGCATTATATGCGTAATAATGCACGTTATATTGCCAATAATATAAGTAACAAGTATGATTATTACAGTTCTAGCGATAATAACTGCATTATATGGCTACTAATGCATGTTATATTGATAATAATATAAGTAATAAGTATAATTATTACAGTTCTAGCGATAATAACTGCATAATATGGGTAATAATGCACGTTATACTGCTAACAATATAAGTAATAAGTATAATTATTACAGTTCTAGCGATAATAACTGCATTATATGGGTAATAATGCATGTTATATTGATAATATCGGGAGTAATAAGTATAATTATTATAGTTCTAGCGATAATAATAGTACAATATGGCTAATAATGCATGTTATATTGATAATAATATAAGTAATAAGTATAATTATTACAGTTCTGGCGATAATAATTGCATTATATGGGTAATAATGCACGTTATATTGCCAATAATATAAGTAACAAGTATGATTATTACAGTTCTAGCGATAATAACTGCATTATATGGCTACTAATGCATGTTATATTGATAATAATATAAGTAATAAGTATAATTATTACAGTTCTAGCGATAATAACTGCATAATATGGGTAATAATGCATGTTATATTGATAATAATATAAGTAATAAGTATAATTATTACAGTTCTAGCGATAATAACTGCATAATATGGGTAATGATGCATGTTATATTGATGATAATAAAAGTAATACGTATATTTATTATAGTTCTAGCGATAATAACTGCATAATATGGGTAATAATGCATGTTATATTGATAATAATATAAATAATAAGTATAATTATTACAGTTCTGGCGATAATAACTGCATTATATGGGTAATAATGCACGTTATATTGCTAATAATATAAGTAATAAGTATAATTATTACAGTTCTAGCGATAATAACTGCATTATATGGGTAATAATGCATGTTATATTGATAATAATAAAAGTAATAAGTATATTTATTACAGTTCTATCGATAATAACTGCGTAATATGGCTAATAATGCATGTTATATTGATGATAGCGAAAGTTGCAAGTATATTTATTACATTTCTAGCGATAATAACTGCATTATATGCGTAATAATGCATGTTATATTGATAATAATAAAAGTAATAAGTATATTTATTATAGTTCTATGGATAATAACTGCATAATATGGGTAATAATGCATGTTATATTGATGATAATGAAAATAGTAAGTATATTTGTTACAGTTCTAGCGATAATAACTGCATTATATGGGTAATAATGCATGTTATATTGATGATAATGAAAGTAGTAAGTATATTTATTACAGTTCTAGCGATAATAACTGCATTATATGGGTAATAATGCATGTTATATGGATAATATTGGGAGTAATAAGTATAATTATTATAGTCCTAGCGATAATAATAGTAAAATATGGCTAATAGTGCATGTTATATTGATAATAATAAAAGTAATAAGTATATTTATTACAGTTCTATCGATGATAACTGCATAATATGGGTAATAATGCATGTTATATTGATAATAATATAAGTAATAAGTATAATTATTACAGTTCTGGCGATATTAACTGCAGTATATGGGTAATAATGCATGTTATATTGATAATAATAAAAGTAATAAGTATATTTATTATAGTTCTATCGATAATAACTGCATAATATGGGTAATAATGCATGTTATATTGATGATAATGAAAGTAGTAAGTATATTTAGTACAGTTCTATCGATAATAACTGTATAATATGGGTAATAATGCATGTTATATTGATAATAATAAAAGTAATAAGTATATTTATTATAGTTCTATGGATAATAACTGCATAATATGGGTAATAATGCATGTTATATTGATGATAATGAAAGTAGTAAGTATATTTAGTACAGTTCTAGCGATAATAACTGCATTATATGGGTAATAATGCATGTTATATGGATAATATTGGGAGTAATAAGTATAATTATTATAGTCCTAGCGATAATAATAGTAAAATATGGCTAATAGTGCATGTTCTATTGATAATAATAAAAGTAATAAGTATATGTATTACAGTTCTATCGATAATAACTGCATAATATGGGTAATAATGCACGTTATATTGCTACTAATATAAGTAATAAGTATAATTATTACAGTTCTGGCGATAATGACTGCATTATATGGGTAATAACGCACGTTATATTGCTAATAATATAAGTAATAAGTATAATTATTATAGTTCTAGCGATAATAATAGTAAAATATGGCTAATAGTGCATGTTATATTGATAATAATAAAAGTAAAAAGTATATTTATTACAGTTCTATCGATAATAACTGCATAATATGGGTAATAATGCATGTTATATTGATGATAATGAAAGTTGTAAGTATATTTATTACTGTTCTAGCGATAATATCTGCATTATATGCGTAATAATGCATGTTATATTGATAATATCGGGAGTAATAAGTATAATTATTATAGTTCTAGCGATGATAATCGTAAAATATGGGTAATAGTGTATGTTATATTGATGATAATAAAAGTAGTAACTATATTTATTATAGTTCTAGCGATTATAACTGCATAATATGGGTAATAATGCATGTTATATTGAGAATAATATAAGTAATAAGTATAATTATTACAGTTCTAGCGATAATAACTGCATTATTTGGGTAATAATGGATGTTATATTGATAATATCGGGAGTAATAAGTACAATTATTACAGTTCCAGCGATAATAATAGTACAATATGCCTAATAGTGCATGTTATATTGATAATAATAAAAGTAATAAGTATAATTATTATAGTTCTAGCGATAATAATAGTAAAATATGGCTAAGAGTGCCTGTTATATTGATAATAATAAAAGTAATAAGTATATTTATTATACTTCTATCGATAATAACTGCATAATATGGGTAATAATGCATGTTATATTGATAATAATAAAAGTAATAAGTATAATTATTACAGTTCTAGCGATAATAACTGCATTATATGGGTAATAATGCATGTTATATTGATGATAATAAAAGTAGTAACTATATTTATTATAGTTCTAGCGATTATAACTGCATAATATGGGTAATAATGCATGTTATATTGATAATAATATAAGTAATAAGTATAATTATTACAGTTCTGGCGATAATAACTGCATTATATGGGTAATAATGCACGTTATATTGCCAATAATATAAGTAATAAGTATAATTATTATAGTCCTAGCGATAATAATAGTAAAATATGGCTAATAGTGCATGTTCTATTGATAATAATAAAAGTAATAAGTATATGTATTACAGTTCTATCGATAATAACTGCATAATATGGGTAATGATGCATGTTATATTGATGATAATAAAAGTAATACGTATATTTATTATAGTTCTAGCGATAATAACTGCATAATATGGGTAATAATGCATGTTATATTGATAATAATATAAGTAATAAGTATAATTATTACAGTTCTAGCGATAATAACTGCATAATATGGGTAATAATGCATGTTATATTGATGATAATAAAAGTAGTAACTATATTTATTATAGTCCTAGCGATTATAACTGCATAATATGGGTAATAATGCATGTTATATTGAGAATAATATAAGTAATAAGTATAATTATTACAGTTCTAGCGATAATAACTGCATAATATGGGTAATAATGCATGTTATATTGATAATAATGAAAGTTGCAAGTATATTTATTACATTTCTAGCGATAATAACTGCATTATATGCGTAATAATGCATGTTATATTGATAATAATAAAAGTAATAAGTATATTTATTATAGTTCTATGGATAATAACTGCATAATATGGGTAATAATGCATGTTATATTGATGATAATGAAAATAGTAAGTATATTTATTACAGTTCTAGCGATAATAACTGCATTATATGGGTAATAATGCATGTTATATTGATGATAATAAAAGTAATACGTATATTTATTATAGTTCTAGCGATAATAACTGCATTATATGGCTAATAATGCATGTTATATTGATGATAATAAAAGTAGTAACTATATTTATTATAGTTCTAGCGATTATAACTGCATAATATGGGTAATAATGCATGTTATATTGAGAATAATATAAGTAATAAGTATAATTATTACAGTTCTAGCGATAATAATAGTACAATATGGCGAATAATGCACGTTATATTGATAATATCGGGAGTAGTAAGTATAAGTATTAAAGTTCTTGCGATAATAATAGTAAAATATGGCTAATAGTGCATGTTATATTGATAATAATAAAAGTAATAAGTATATTTATTACAGTTCTATCGATGATAACTGCATAATATGGGTAATAATGCATGTTATATTGATAATAATATAAGTAATAAGTATAATTATTACAGTTCTGGCGATATTAACTGCAGTATATGGGTAATAATGCATGTTATATTGATAATAATAAAAGTAATAAGTATATTTATTATAGTTCTATCGATAATAACTGCATAATATGGGTAATAATGCATGTTATATTGATGATAATGAAAGTAGTAAGTATATTTAGTACAGTTCTATCGATAATAACTGCATAATATGGGTAATAATGCATGTTATATTGATAATAATAAAAGTAATAAGTATATTTATTATAGTTCTATGGATAATAACTGCATAATATGGGTAATAATGCATGTTATATTGATGATAATGAAAGTAGTAAGTATATTTAGTAGAGTTCTAGCGATAATAACTGCATTATATGGGTAATAATGCATGTTATATTGATGATAATAAAAGAAATAAGTATATTTATTACAGTTCTAGCGACTATAACTGCATAATATGGGTAATAATGCATGTTATACTGAGAATAATATAAGTAATGAGTATAATTATTACAGTTCTAGCGATAATCACTGCATTATATGGGTAATAATGCACGTTATATTGCTAATAATATAAGTAATAAGTGAAATTATTACAGTTCTAGCGATAATAACTGCATTATATGGGTAATAATGCATGTTATATTAATAATAATATAAGTAATAAGTATAATTATTACAGTTCTAGCGATAATAACTGCATAATAGGGGTAATAATGCACGTTATATTGATAATATCGGGAGTAATAAGTATAATTATTATAGTTCTAGCGATAATACTAGCACAATATGGCTAATAATGCATGTTATATTGATAATATCGGGAGTAATAAGTATAATTATTATAGTTCTAGCGATAATAATAGTACAATATGGATAATAGTGCATGTTATATTGATAATAATAAAAGTAATCAGTATATTTATTACAGTTCTATCGATAATAACTGCATAATATGGGTAATAATGCACGTTATATTGCTAATAATATAAGTAATAAGTATAATTATTACAGTTCTGGCGATAATAACTGCATTATATGGGTAATAACGCACGTTATATTGCTAATAATATAAGTAATAAGTATAATTATTATAGTTCTGGCGATAATAACTGCATTATATGGGTAATAACGCACGTTATATTGCTAATAATATAAGTAATAAGTATAATTATTATAGTTCTAGCGATAATAATAGTAAAATATGGCTAATAGTGCATGTTATATTGATAATAATAAAAGTAATAAGTACATTTATTACAGTTCTATCGATAATAACTGCATAATATGGGTAATAATGCATGTTATATTGATGATAATAAAAGAAATAAGTATATTTATTACAGTTCTAGCGACTATAACTGCATAATATGGGTAATAATGCATGTTATATTGAGAATAATATAAGTAATGAGTATAATTATTACAGTTCTAGCGATAATCACTGCATTATATGGGTAATAATGCACGTTATATTGCTAATAATATAAGTAATATGTAAAATTATTACAGTTCTAGCGATAATAACTGCATTATATGGGTAATAATGCATGTTATATTAATAATAATATAAGTAATAAGTATAATTATTACAGTTCTAGCGATAATAACTGCATAATAGGGGTAATAATGCACGTTATATTGATAATATCGGGAGTAATAAGTATAATTATTATAGTTCTAGCGATAATACTAGCACAATATGGCTAATAATGCATGTTATATTGATAATATCGGGAGTAATAAGTATAATTATTATAGTTCTAGCGATAATAATAGTACAATATGGATAATAGTGCATGTTCTATTGATAATAATAAAAGTAATAAGTATATGTATTACAGTTCTATCGATAATAACTGCATAATATGGGTAATGATGCATGTTATATTGATGATAATAAAAGTAATACGTATATTTATTATAGTTCTAGCGATAATAACTGCATAATATGGGTAATAATGCATGTTATATTGATAATAATATAAGTAATAAGTATAATTATTACAGTTCTGGCGATAATAACTGCAGTATGTGGGTAATAATGCATGTTATATTGATAATAATAAGAGTAATAAGTATATTTATTATAGTTCTATCGATAATAACTGCATAATATGGGTAATAATGCATGTTATATTGATGATAATGAAAGTAGTAAGTATATTTAGTACAGTTCTATCGATAATAACTGCATAATATGGGTAATAATGCATGTTATATTGATAATAATAAAAGTAATAAGTATATTTATTATAGTTCTAGCGACTATAACTGCATAATATGGGTAATAATGCATGTTATATTGAGAATAATATAAGTAATGAGTATAATTATTACAGTTCTAGCGATAATAACTGCATAATATGGGTAATAATGCACGTTATACTGCTAACAATATTAGTAATAAGTATAATTATTACAGTTCTAGCGATAATAACTGCATTATATGGGTAATAATGCATGTTATATTGATAATATCGGGAGTAATAAGTATAATTATTACAGTTCTGGCGATAATAACTGCATTATATGGGTAATAACGCACGTTATATTGCTAATAATATAAGTAATAAGTATAATTATTATAGTTCTAGCGATAATAATAGTAAAATATGGCTAATAGTGCATGTTATATTGATAATAATAAAAGTAATAAGTATATTTATTACAGTTCTATCGATAATAACTGCATAATATGGGTAATGATGCATGTTATATTGATGATAATAAAAGTAATACGTATATTTATTATAGTTCTAGCGATAATAACTGCATAATATGGGTAATAATGCATGTTATATTGATAATAATATAAATAATAAGTATAATTATTACAGTTCTGGCGATAATAACTGCATTATATGGGTAATAATGCACGTTATATTGCTAATAATATAAGTAATAAGTATAATTATTACAGTTCTAGCGATAATAACTGCATTATATGGGTAATAATGCATGTTATATTGATAATAATATAAGTAATAAGTATAATTATTACAGTTCTAGCGATAATAACTGCATTATATGGGTCATAATGCATGTTATATTGATAATATTGGGAGTAATAAGTATAATTATTATAGTCCTAGCGATAGTAATAGTAAAATATGGCTAATAGTGCATGTTCTATTGATAATAATAAAAGTAATAAGTATATTTATTACAGTTCTATCGATAATAACTGCGTAATATGGGTAATAATGCATGTTATATTGATAATAATGAACGTTGCAAGTATATTTATTACATTTCTAGCTATAATAACTGCATTATATGCGTAATAATGCATGTTATATTGATAATATCGGGAGTAAAAAGTATAATTATTATAGTTCTAGCGATAATAATAGTAAAATATGGGTAATAGTGCATGTTATATTGATAATAATATAAGTAATAACTATAATTATTACAGTTCTGGCGATAATAACTGCATTATATGGGTAATAATGCACGTTATATTGCTAATAATATAAGCAATAAGTATAATTATTCTAATTCTAGCGATAATAATAGTAAAATATGGCTAATAGTGCATGTTATATTGATAATAATAAAAGTAATAAGTATATTTATTATAGTTCTATCGATAATAACCGCATAATATGGGTAATAATGCATGTTATATTGATGATAATTAAAGGTAGTAACTATATTTATTATAGTTCTAGCGATAATCACTGCATTATATGGGTAATAATGCACGTTATATTGCTAATAATATAAGTAATAAGTATAATTATTACAGTTCTAGCGATAATAACTGCATTATTTGGGTAATAATGGATGTTATATTGATAATATCGGGAGTAATAAGTATAATTATTATAGTTCCAGCGATAATAATAGTACAATATGCCTAATAGTGCATGTTATATTGATAATAATAAAAGTAATAAGTATAATTATTATAGTTCTAGCGATAATAATAGTAAAATATGGCTAAGAGTGCCTGTTATATTGATAATAATAAAAGTAATAAGTATATTTATTATACTTCTGTCGATAATAACTGCATTATATGGGTAATAATGCATGTTATATTGATAATAATATAAGTAATAAGTATAATTATTACAGTTCTGGCGATAATAACTGCAGTATATGGGTAATAATGCATGTTATATTGATAATAATAAAAGTAATAAGTATATTTATTATAGTTCTAGCGATAATAACTGCATAATATGGGTAATAATGCATGTTATATTGATAATAATAAAAGTAATAAGTATATTTATTATAGTTCTAGCGATTATAACTGCATAATATGGGTAATAATGCATGTTATATTGATAATAATATAAGTAACAAGTATACTTATTATAGATCCAGCGATAATAACTGCATTATATGGTTAAAAATGCATGTTATATTGATAATATTGGGAGTAATAAGTATAATTATTATAGTTCTAGCGATAATAATAGTACAATATGGCGAATAATGCACGTTATATTGATAATATCGGGAGTAATAAGTATAATTATTAAAGTTCTAGCGATAATAATAGTAAAATATGGCTAATAGTGCATGTTATATAGATAATAATAAAAGTAATAAGTATATTTATTACAGTTCTATCGATAATAACTGCATAATATGGGTAATAATGCATGTTATATTGATAATAATATAAGTAATAAGTATAATTATTACAGTTCTGGCGATAATAACTGCAGTATATGGGTAATAATGCATGTTATATTGATAATAATAAAAGTAATAAGTATATTTATTGTAGTTCTATCGATAATAACTGCATAATATGGGTAATAATGCATGTTATATTGATGATAATGAAAGTAGTAAGTATATTTAGTACAGTTCTATCGATAATAACTGCATAATATGGGTAATAATGCATGTTATATTGATAATAGTAAAAGTAATAAGTATATTTATTATAGTTCTATGGATAATAACTGCATAATATGGGTAATAATGCATGTTATATTGATGATAATGAAAGTAGTAAGTATATTTATTACAGTTCTAGCGATAATAACTGCATTATATGGGTAATAATGCATGTTATATTGATAATAATAAAAGTAATAAGTATATTTATTATAGTTCTATGGATAATAACTGCATAATATGGGTAATAATGCATGTTATATTGGTGATAATGAAAGTAGTAAGTATATTTATTACAGATCTAGCGATAATAACTGCATTATATGGGTAATAATGCATGTTATATTGATAATATTGGGAGTAATAAGTATAATTATTATAGTCCTAGCGATAATAATAGTAAAATATGGCTAATAGTGTATGTTCTATTGATAATAATAAAAGTAATAAGTATATGTATTACAGTTCTATCGATAATAACTGCATAATATAGGTAATAATGCATGTTATATTGATGATAATAAAAGTAATACGTATATTTATTATAGTTCTAGCGATAATAACTGCATAATATGGGTAATAATGCATGTTATATTTTTAATAATATAAGTAATAAGTATAATTATTACAGTTCTGGCGATAATAACTGCATTATATGGGAAATAATGCACGTTATATTGCTAATAATATAAGTAATAAGTATAATTATTACAGTTCTAGCGATAATAACTGCATTATATGGGTAATAATGCATGTTATATTGATAATAATAAAAGTAATAAGTATATTTATTACAGTTCTATCGATAATAACTGCGTAATATGGGTAATAATGCATGTTATATTGATGATAATGAAAGTTGCAAGTATATTTATTACATTTCTAGCGATAATAACTGCATTATATGCGTAATAATGCATGTTATATTGATAATAATAAAAGTAATAAGTATATTTATTATAGTTCTATGGATAATAACTGCATAATATGTGTAATAATGCATGTTATATTGATGATAATGAAAATAGTAAGTATATTTGTTACAGTTCTAGCGATAATAACTGCATAATATGGGTAAAAATGCATGTTATATTGATAATAATATAAGTAATAAGTATAATTATTACAGTTCTAGCGATAATAACTGCATTATATGGGTAATAATGCACGTTATATTGCTAATAATATAAGTAATAAGTATATTTATTACATTTCTATCGATAATAACTGCATAATATGGGTAATAATGCATGTTATATTGATAATAATAAAAGTAATAAGTATATTTATTATAGTTCTAGCGATTATAACTGCATAATATGGGTAATAATGCATGTTATATTGATAATAATATAAGTAACAAGTATAATTATTACAGATCCAGCGATAATAACTGCATTATATGGTTAAAAATGCATGTTATATTGATAATATTGGGAGTAATAAGTATAATTATTATAGTTCTAGCGATAATAATAGTACAATTGGGCGAATAATGCACGTTATATTGATAATATCGGGAGTAATAAGTATAATTATTAAAGTTCTAGCGATAATAATAGTAAAATATGGCTAATAGTGCATGTTATATTGATAATAATAAAAGTAATAAGTATATTTATTACAGTTCTATCGATAATAACTGCATAATATGGGTAATAATGCATGTTATATTGATAATAATATAAGTAATAAGTATAATTATTACAGTTCTGGCGATAATAACTGCAGTATATGGGTAATAATGCATGTTATATTGATAATAATAAAAGTAATAAGTATATTTATTGTAGTTCTATCGATAATAACTGCATAATATGGGTAATAATGCATGTTATATTGATGATAATGAAAGTAGTAAGTATATTTAGTACAGTTCTATCGATAATAACTGCATAATATGGGTAATAATGCATGTTATATTGATAATAGTAAAAGTAATAAGTATATTTATTATAGTTCTATGGATAATAACTGCATAATATGGGTAATAATGCATGTTATATTGATAATAATATAAGTAATAAGTATAATTATTACAGTTCTGGCGATAATAACTGCAGTATATGGGTAATAATGCATGTTATATTGTTAATAATAAAAGTAATAAGTATATGTATTACAGTTCTATCGATAATAACTGCATAATATGGGTAATAATGCATGTTATATTGATGATAATAAAAGTAATACGTATATTTATTATAGTTCTAGCGATAATAACTGCATAATATGGGTAATAATGCATGTTATATTTATAATAATATAAGTAATAAGTATAATTATTACAGTTCTGGCGATAATAACTGCATTATATGGGTAATAGCGCACGTTATATTGCTAATAATATAAGTAATAAGTATAATTATTATAGTTCTAGCGATAATAATAGTAAAATATGGCTAATAGTGCATGTTATATTGATAATAATAAAAGTAATAAGTATATGTATTACAGTTCTATCGATAATAACTGCATAATATGGGTAATGATGCATGTTATATTGATGATAATAAAAGTAATACGTATATTTATTATAGTTCTAGCGATAATAACTGCATAATACGGGTAATAATGCATGTTATATTGATGATAATGAAAATAGTAAGTATATTTATTACAGTTCTAGCGATAATAACTGCATTATATGGGTAATAATGCATGTTATATTGATGATAATAAAAGTAATACGTATATTTATTATAGTTCTATCGATAATAACTGCATAATGTGGGTAATAATGCATGTTATATTGATGATAATAAAAGTAGTAAGTACATTTATTATAGTTCTAGCGATAATAACTGCATAATATGGGTAATAATGCATGTTATATTGATAATAATATAAGTAATAAGTATAATTATTACAGTTCTAGCGATAATAAATGCATTATATGGGTAATAATGCACGTTATATTGCTAATAATATAAGTAATAAGTATATTTATTACATTTCTATCGATAATAACTGCATAATATGGGTAATGATGCATGTTATATTGATAATATTGGGAGTAATAAGTATAATTATTATAGTCCTAGCGATAATAATAGTAAAATATGGCTAATAGTGCATGTTCTATTGATAATAATAAAAGTAATAAGTATATGTATTACAGTTCTATCGATAATAACTGCATAATATGGGTAATGATGCATGTTATATTGATGATAATGAAAGTAATACGTATATTTATTATAGTTCTAGCGATAATAACTGCATAATACGGGTAATAATGCATGTTATATTGATAATAATATAAGTAATAAGTATAATTATTACAGTTCTGGCGATAATAACTGCATTATATGGGTAATAATGCACGTTATATTGCCAATAATATAAGTAACAAGTATGATTATTACAGTTCTAGCGATAATAACTGCATAATATGGGTAATGATACACGTTATACTGCTAACAATATAAGTAATAAGTATAATTATTACAGTTCTAGCGATAATAACTGCATTATATGGGTAATAATGCATGTTATATTGATAATATCGGGAGTAATAAGTATAATTATTATAGTTCCAGCGATAATAATAGTACAATATGCCTAATAGTGCATGTTATATTGATAATAATAAAAGTAATAAGTATAATTATTATAGTTCTAGCGATAATAATAGTAAAATATGGCTAAGAGTGCCTGTTATATTGATAATAATAAAAGTAATAAGTATATTTATTATACTTCTATCGATAATAACTGCATAATATGGGTAATAATGCATGTTATATTGATAATATTGGGAGGAATATGTATAATTATTATAGTCCTAGCGATAATAATAGTAAAATATGGCTAATAGTGCATGTTCTATTGATAATAATAAAAGTAATAAGTATATTTATTATACTTCTATCGATAATAACTGCATAATACGGGTAATAATGCATGTTATATTGATAATAATAAAAGTAATAAGTATATTTATTATAGTTCTATGGATAATAACTGCATAATATGTTTAATAATGCATGTTATATTGATAATATTGGGAGTAATAAGTATAATTATTATAGTCCTAGCGATAATAATAGTAAAATATGGCTAATAGTGCATGTTCTATTGATAATAATAAAAGTAATAAGTATATGTATTACAGTTCTATCGATAATAACTGCATTATATGGGTAATAATGCATGTTATATTGATGATAATGAAAGTAGTAAGTATATTTATTACAGTTCTAGCGATAATAACTGCATTATGTGGGTAATAATGCATGTTATATTGATAATAATAAAAGTAATAAGTATATTTATTATAGTTCTATGGATAATAACTGCATAATATGGGTAATAATGCATGTTATATTGGTGATATTGAAAGTAGTAAGTATATTTATTACAGATCTAGCGATAATAACTGCATTATATGGGTAATAATGCATGTTATATTGATAATATTAGGAGTAATAAGTATAATTATTATAGTCCTAGCGATAATAATAGTAAAATATGGCTAATAGTGTATGTTCTATTGATAATAATAAAAGTAATAAGTATATGTATTACAGTTCTATCGATAATAACTGCATAATATGGGTAATAATGCATGTTATATTGATGATAATAAAAGTAATACGTATATTTATTATAGTTCTAGCGATAATAACTGCATAATATGGGCAATAATGCATGTTATATTTATAATAATATAAGTAATAAGTATATTTATTATAGTTCTATGGATAATAACTGCATAATATGGGTAATAATGCATGTTATATTGATGATAATGAAAATAGTAAATATATTTATTACAGTTCTAGCGATAATAACTGCATAATACGGGTAATAATGCATGTTATATTGATAATATCGGGAGTAATAAGTATAATTATTATAGTTCTAGCGATAATAATAGTACAATATGGCTAATAATGCATGTTATATTGATAATATCGGGAGTAATAAGTATAATTGTTATAGTTCTAGCGATAATAATAGTAAAATATGGCTAATAGTGCATGTTATATTGATAATAATAAAAGTAATAAGTATATTTATTACAGTTCAATCGATAATAATTGCATAATATGGGTAATAATGCATGTTATATTGATGATAATAAAAGTAATACGTATATTTATTATAGTTCTAGCGATTATAACTGCATTATGTTGGTAATAATGCATGTTATATTGATAATATCGGGAGTAATAAGTATAATTATTATAGTTCCAGCGATAATACAATATGCCTAATAGTGCATGTTATATTGATAATAATAAAAGTAATAAGTATAATTATTATAGTTCTAGCGATAATAATAGTAAAATATGGCTAAGAGTGCCTGTTATATTGATAATAATAAAAGTAATAAGTATATTTATTATACTTCTATCGATAATAACTGCATAATATGGGTAATAATGCATGTTATATTGATAATATTGGGAGGAATATGTATAATTATTATAGTCCTAGCGATAATAATAGTAAAACATGGCTAATAGTGCATGTTCTATTGATAATAATAAAAGTAATAAGTATATTTATTATACTTCTATCGATAATAACTGCATAATATGGGTAATAATGCATGTTATATTGATAATAATAAAAGTAATAAGTATATTTATTATAGTTCTATGGATAATAACTGCATAATATGTTTAATAATGCATGTTATATTGATAATATTGGGAGTAATAAGTATAATTATTATAGTCCTAGCGATAATAATAGTAAAATATGGCTAATAGTGCATGTTCTATTGATAATAATAAAAGTAATAAGTATATGTATTACAGTTCTATCGATAATAACTGCATTATATGGGTAATAATGCATGTTATATTGATGATAATGAAAGTAGTAAGTATATTTATTACAGTTCTAGCGATAATAACTGCATTATATGGGTAATAATGCATGTTATATTGATAATAATAAAAGTAATAAGTATATTTATTATAGTTCTATGGATAATAACTGCATAATATGGGTAATAATGCATGTTATATTGGTGATATTGAAAGTAGTAAGTATATTTATTACAGATCTAGCGATAATAACTGCATTATATGGGTAATAATGCATGTTATATTGATAATATTAGGAGTAATAAGTATAATTATTATAGTCCTAGCGATAATAATAGTAAAATATGGCTAATAGTGTATGTTCTATTGATAATAATAAAAGTAATAAGTATATGTATTACAGTTCTATCGATAATAACTGCATAATATGGGTAATAATGCATGTTATATTGATGATAATAAAAGTAATACGTATATTTATTATAGTTCTAGCGATAATAACTGCATAATATGGGCAATAATGCATGTTATATTTATAATAATATAAGTAATAAGTATATTTATTATAGTTCTATGGATAATAACTGCATAATATGGGTAATAATGCATGTTATATTGATGATAATGAAAATAGTAAGTATATTTATTACAGTTCTAGCGATAATAACTGCATAATACGGGTAATAATGCATGTTATATTGATAATATCGGGAGTAATAAGTATAATTATTATAGTTCTAGCGATAATAATAGTACAATATGGCTAATAATGCATGTTATATTGATAATATCGGGAGTAATAAGTATAATTGTTATAGTTCTAGCGATAATAATAGTAAAATATGGCTAATAGTGCATGTTATATTGATAATAATAAAAGTAATAAGTATATTTATTACAGTTCAATCGATAATAATTGCATAATATGGGTAATAATGCATGTTATATTGATGATAATAAAAGTAATACGTATATTTATTATAGTTCTAGCGATTATAACTGCATTATGTTGGTAATAATGCATGTTATATTGATAATATCGGGAGTAATAAGTATAATTATTATAGTTCCAGCGATAATAATAGTACAATATGCCTAATAGTGCATGTTATATTGATAATAATAAAAGTAATAAGTATAATTATTATAGTTCTAGCGATAATAATAGTAAAATATGCCTAAGAGTGCCTGTTATATTGATAATAATAAAAGTAATAAGTATATTTATTATACTTCTATCGATAATAACTGCATAATATGGGTAATAATGCATGTTATATTGATAATATTGGGAGGAATATGTATAATTATTATAGTCCTAGCGATAATAATAGTAAAATATGGCTAATAGTGCATGTTCTATTGATAATAATAAAAGTAATAAGTATATTTATTATACTTCTATCGATAATAACTGCATAATATGGGTAATAATGCATGTTATATTGATAATAATAAAAGTAATAAGTATATTTATTATAGTTCTATGGATAATAACTGCATAATATGTTTAATAATGCATGTTATATTGATAATATTGGGAGTAATAAGTATAATTATTATAGTCCTAGCGATAATAATAGTAAAATATGGCTAATAGTGCATGTTCTATTGATAATAATAAAAGTAATAAGTATATGTATTACAGTTCTATCGATAATAACTGCATTATATGGGTAATCATGCATGTTATATTGATGATAATAAAAGTAATACGTATATTTATTATAGTTCTATCGATAATAACTGCATTATATGGGTAATAATGCATGTTATATTGATGATAATGAAAGTAGTAAGTATATTTATTACAGTTCTAGCGATAATAACTGCATTATATGGGTAATAATGCATGTTATATTGATAATAATAAAAGTAATAAGTATATTTATTATAGTTCTATGGATAATAACTGCATAATATGGGTAATAATGCATGTTATATTGGTGATATTGAAAGTAGTAAGTATATTTATTACAGATCTAGCGATAATAACTGCATTATATGGGTAATAATGCATGTTATATTGATAATATTAGGAGTAATAAGTATAATTATTATAGTCCTAGCGATAATAATAGTAAAATATGGCTAATAGTGTATGTTCTATTGATAATAATAAAAGTAATAAGTATATGTATTACAGTTCTATCGATAATAACTGCATAATATGGGTAATAATGCATGTTATATTGATGATAATAAAAGTAATACGTATATTTATTATAGTTCTAGCGATAATAACTGCATAATATGGGCAATAATGCATGTTATATTTATAATAATATAAGTAATAAGTATATTTATTATAGTTCTATGGATAATAACTGCATAATATGGGTAATAATGCATGTTATATTGATGATAATGAAAATAGTAAGTATATTTATTACAGTTCTAGCGATAATAACTGCATAATACGGGTAATAATGCATGTTATATTGATAATTTCGGGAGTAATAAGTATAATTATTATAGTTCTAGCGATAATAATAGTACAATATGGCTAATAATGCATGTTATATTGATAATATCGGGAGTAATAAGTATAATTGTTATAGTTCTAGCGATAATAATAGTAAAATATGGCTAATAGTGCATGTTATATTGATAATAATAAAAGTAATAAGTATATTTATTACAGTTCAATCGATAATAATTGCATAATATGGGTAATAATGCATGTTATATTGATGATAATAAAAGTAATACGTATATTTATTATAGTTCTAGCGATTATAACTGCATTATGTTGGTAATAATGCATGTTATATTGATAATATCGGGAGTAATAAGTATAATTATTATAGTTCCAGCGATAATACAATATGCCTAATAGTGCATGTTATATTGATAATAATAAACGTAATAAGTATAATTATTATAGTTCTAGCGATAATAATAGTAAAATATGGCTAAGAGTGCCTGTTATATTGATAATAATAAAAGTAATAAGTATATTTATTATACTTCTATCGATAATAACTGCATAATATGGGTAATAATGCATGTTATATTGATAATATTGGGAGGAATATGTATAATTATTATAGTCCTAGCGATAATAATAGTAAAACATGGCTAATAGTGCATGTTCTATTGATAATAATAAAAGTAATAAGTATATTTATTACAGTTCTATCGATAATAACTGCATAATATGGGTAATGATGCATGTTATATTGATGATAATAAAAGTAATACGTATATTTATTATAGCTCTAGCGATAATAACTGCATAATATGGGTAATAATGCATGTTATATTGATAATAATATAAATAATAAGTATAATTATTACAGTTCTGGCGATAATAACTGCATTATATGGGTAATAATGCACGTTATATTGCTAATAATTAAAAGTAATAAGTATAATTATTACAGTTCTAGCGATAATAACTGCATTATATGGGTAATAATGCACGTTATATTGATAATAATATAAATAATAAGTATAATTATTACAGTTCTGGCGATAATAACTGCATTATATGGGTAATAATGCACGTTATATTGCTAATAATTAAAAGTAATAAGTATAATTATTACAGTTCTAGCGATAATAACTGCATTATATGGGTAATAATGCACGTTATATTGATAATAATAAAAGTAATAAGTATATTTATTACAGTTCTATCGATAATAACTGCGTAATATGGGTAATAATGCATGTTATATTGATGATAATGAAAGTTGCAAGTATATTTATTACATTTCTAGCGATAATAACTGCATTATATGCGTAATAATGCATGTTATATTGATAATAATAAAAGTAATAAGTATATTTATTATAGTTCTATGGATAATAACTGCATAATATGGGTAATAATGCATGTTATATTGATGATAATGAAAATAGTAAGTATATTTATTACAGTTCTAGCGATAATAACTGCATTATATGGGTAATAATGCATGTTATATTGATGATAATAAAAGTAATACGTATATTTATTATAGTTCTAGCGATAATAACTGCATTATATGGCTAATAATGCATGTTATATTGATAATAATATAAGTAATAAGTATAATTATTACAGTTCTGGCGGTAATAACTGCATTATATGGGTAATAATGCACGTTATATTGCTAATAATATAAGTAATAAGTATAATTATTACAGTTCTAGCGATAATAACTGCATTATATGGGTAATAATGCATGTTATATTGATAATAATAAAAGTAATAAGTATATTTATTATAGTTCTATCGATAATAACTGCATAATGTGGGTAATAATGCATGTTATATTGATGATAATAAAAGTAGTAAGTACATTTATTATAGTTCTAGCGATAATAACTGCATAATATGGGTAATAATGCATGTTATATTGATAATAATATAAGTAATAAGTATAATTATTACAGTTCTAGCGATAATAACTGCATTATATGGGTAATAATGCACGTTATATTGCTCATAATATAAGTAATAAGTATATTTATTACATTTCTATCGATAATAACTGCATAATATGGGTAATGATGCATGTTATATTGATAATATTGGGAGTAATAAGTATAATTATTATAGTCCTAGCGATAATAATAGTAAAATATGGCTAATAGTGCATGTTCTATTGATAATAATAAAAGTAATAAGTATATGTATTACAGTTCTATCGATAATAACTGCATAATATGGGTAATGATGCATGTTATATTGATGATAATAAAAGTAATACGTATATTTATTATAGTTCTAGCGATAATAACTGCATAATACGGGTAATAATGCATGTTATATTGATAATAATATAAGTAATAAGTATAATTATTACAGTTCTGGCGATAATAACTGCATTATATGGGTAATAATGCACGTTATATTGCCAATAATATAAGTAACAAGTATGATTATTACAGTTCTAGCGATAATAACTGCATTATATGGCTACTAATGCATGTTATATTGATAATAATATAAGTAATAAGTATAATTATTACAGTTCTAGCGATAATAACTGCATAATATGGGTAATAATACACGTTATACTGCTAACAATATAAGTAATAAGTATAATTATTACAGTTCTAGCGATAATAACTGCATTATATGGGTAATAATGCATGTTATATTGATAATATCGGGAGTAATAAGTATAATTATTATAGTTCTAGCGATAATAATAGTACAATATGGCTAATAATGCATGTTATATTGATAATATCGGGAGTAATAAGTATAATTGTTATAGTTCTAGCGATAATAATAGTAAAATATGGCTAATAGTGCATGTTATATTGATAATAATAAAAGTAATAAGTATATTTATTACAGTTCTATCGATAATAACTGCATAATATGGGTAAAAATGCATGTTATATTGATGATAATAAAAGTAATACGCATATTTATTATAGTTCTAGCGATTATAACTGCATTATGTTGGTAATAATGCATGTTATATTGATAATATCGGGAGTAATAAGTATAATTATTATAGTTCCAGCGATAATAATAGTACAATATGCCTAATAGTGCATGTTATATTGATAATAATAAAAGTAATAAGTATAATTATTATAGTTCTAGCGATAATAATAGTAAAATATGGCTAAGAGTGCCTGTTATATTGATAATAATAAAAGTAATAAGTATATTTATTATACTTCTATCGATAATAACTGCATAATATGGGTAATAATGCATGTTATATTGATAATATTGGGAGGAATATGTATAATTATTATAGTCCTAGCGATAATAATAGTAAAACATGGCTAATAGTGCATGTTCTATTGATAATAATAAAAGTAATAAGTATATTTATTATACTTCTATCGATAATAACTGCATAATATGGGTAATAATGCATGTTATATTGATAATAATAAAAGTAATAAGTATATTTATTATAGTTCTATGGATAATATCTGCATAATATGTTTAATAATGCATGTTATATTGATAATATTGGGAGTAATAAGTATAATTATTATAGTCCTAGCGATAATAATAGTAAAATATGGCTAATAGTGCATGTTCTATTGATAATAATAAAAGTAATAAGTATATGTATTACAGTTCTATCGATAATAACTGCATCATATGGGTAATCATGCATGTTATATTGATGATAATAAAAGTAATACGTATATTTATTATAGTTCTAGCGATAATAACTGCATGATATGGGTAATAATGCATGTTATATTGATAATATTGGGAGTAATAAGTATAATTATTATAGTCCTAGCGATAATAATAGTAAAATATGGCTAATAGTGCATGTTCTATTGATAATAATAAAAGTAATAAGTATATGTATTACAGTTCTATCGATAATAACTGCATAATATGGGTAATGATGCATGTTATATTGATGATAATAAAAGTAATACGTATTTTTATTATAGTTCTAGCGATAATAACTGCATAATACGGGTAATAATGCATGTTATATTGATAATAATATAAGTAATAAGTATAATTATTACAGTTCTGGCGATAATAATTGCATTATATGCGTAATAATGCACGTTATATTGCCAATAATATAAGTAACAAGTATGATTATTACAGTTCTAGCGATAATAACTGCATTATATGGCTACTAATGCATGTTATATTGATAATAATATAAGTAATAAGTATAATTATTACAGTTCTAGCGATAATAACTGCATAATATGGGTAATAATGCACGTTATACTGCTAACAATATAAGTAATAAGTATAATTATTACAGTTCTAGCGATAATAACTGCATTATATGGGTAATAATGCATGTTATATTGATAATATCGGGAGTAATAAGTATAATTATTATAGTTCTAGCGATAATAATAGTACAATATGGCTAATAATGCATGTTATATTGATAATAATATAAGTAATAAGTATAATTATTACAGTTCTGGCGATAATAATTGCATTATATGGGTAATAATGCACGTTATATTGCCAATAATATAAGTAACAAGTATGATTATTACAGTTCTAGCGATAATAACTGCATTATATGGCTACTAATGCATGTTATATTGATAATAATATAAGTAATAAGTATAATTATTACAGTTCTAGCGATAATAACTGCATAATATGGGTAATAATGCATGTTATATTGATAATAATATAAATAATAAGTATAATTATTACAGTTCTGGCGATAATAACTGCATTATATGGGTAATAATGCACGTTATATTGCTAATAATATAAGTAATAAGTATAATTATTACAGTTCTAGCGATAATAACTGCATTATATGGGTAATAATGCATGTTATATTGATAATAATAAAAGTAATAAGTATATTTATTACAGTTCTATCGATAATAACTGCGTAATATGGCTAATAATGCATGTTATATTGATGATAGCGAAAGTTGCAAGTATATTTATTACATTTCTAGCGATAATAACTGCATTATATGCGTAATAATGCATGTTATATTGATAATAATAAAAGTAATAAGTATATTTATTATAGTTCTATGGATAATAACTGCATAATATGGGTAATAATGCATGTTATATTGATGATAATGAAAATAGTAAGTATATTTGTTACAGTTCTAGCGATAATAACTGCATTATATGGGTAATAATGCATGTTATATTGATGATAATGAAAGTAGTAAGTATATTTATTACAGTTCTAGCGATAATAACTGCATTATATGGGTAATAATGCATGTTATATTGATAATAATAAAAGTAATAAGTATATTTATTATACTTCTATCGATAATAACTGCATAATATGGGTAATAATGCATGTTATATTGATAATAATAAAAGTAATAAGTATATTTATTATAGTTCTATGGATAATAACTGCATAATATGGGTAATAATGCATGTTATATTGATAATAATATAAATAATAAGTATAATTATTACAGTTCTATCGATAATAACTGCATAATATGGGTAATAATGCATGTTATATTGATAATAATATAAGTAATAAGTATAATTATTACAGTTCTGGCGATAATAACTGCAGTATATGGGTAATAATGCATGTTATATTGATAATAATAAAAGTAATAAGTATATTTATTGTAGTTCTATCGATAATAACTGCATAATATGGGTAATAATGCATGTTATATTGATGATAATGAAAGTAGTAAGTATATTTAGTACAGTTCTATCGATAATAACTGCATAATATGGGTAATAATGCATGTTATATTGATAATAGTAAAAGTAATAAGTATATTTATTATAGTTCTATGGATAATAACTGCATAATATGGGTAATAATGCATGTTATATTGATGATAATGAAAGTAGTAAGTATATTTATTACAGTTCTAGCGATAATAACTGCATTATATGGGTAATAATGCATGTTATATTGATAATAATAAAAGTAATAAGTATATTTATTATAGTTCTATGGATAATAACTGCATAATATGGGTAATAATGCATGTTATATTGGTGATAATGAAAGTAGTAAGTATATTTATTACAGATCTAGCGATAATAACTGCATTATATGGGTAATAATGCATGTTATATTGATAATATTGGGAGTAATAAGTATAATTATTATAGTCCTAGCGATAATAATAGTAAAATATGGCTAATAGTGTATGTTCTATTGATAATAATAAAAGTAATAAGTATATGTATTACAGTTCTATCGATAATAACTGCATAATATAGGTAATAATGCATGTTATATTGATGATAATAAAAGTAATACGTATATTTATTATAGTTCTAGCGATAATAACTGCATAATATGGGTAATAATGCATGTTATATTTTTAATAATATAAGTAATAAGTATAATTATTACAGTTCTGGCGATAATAACTGCATTATATGGGAAATAATGCACGTTATATTGCTAATAATATAAGTAATAAGTATAATTATTACAGTTCTAGCGATAATAACTGCATTATATGGGTAATAATGCATGTTATATTGATAATAATAAAAGTAATAAGTATATTTATTACAGTTCTATCGATAATAACTGCGTAATATGGGTAATAATGCATGTTATATTGATGATAATGAAAGTTGCAAGTATATTTATTACATTTCTAGCGATAATAACTGCATTATATGCGTAATAATGCATGTTATATTGATAATAATAAAAGTAATAAGTATATTTATTATAGTTCTATGGATAATAACTGCATAATATGTGTAATAATGCATGTTATATTGATGATAATGAAAATAGTAAGTATATTTGTTACAGTTCTAGCGATAATAACTGCATAATATGGGTAAAAATGCATGTTATATTGATAATAATATAAGTAATAAGTATAATTATTACAGTTCTAGCGATAATAACTGCATTATATGGGTAATAATGCACGTTATATTGCTAATAATATAAGTAATAAGTATATTTATTACATTTCTATCGATAATAACTGCATAATATGGGTAATAATGCATGTTATATTGATAATAATAAAAGTAATAAGTATATTTATTATAGTTCTAGCGATTATAACTGCATAATATGGGTAATAATGCATGTTATATTGATAATAATATAAGTAACAAGTATAATTATTACAGATCCAGCGATAATAACTGCATTATATGGTTAAAAATGCATGTTATATTGATAATATTGGGAGTAATAAGTATAATTATTATAGTTCTAGCGATAATAATAGTACAATTGGGCGAATAATGCACGTTATATTGATAATATCGGGAGTAATAAGTATAATTATTAAAGTTCTAGCGATAATAATAGTAAAATATGGCTAATAGTGCATGTTATATTGATAATAATAAAAGTAATAAGTATATTTATTACAGTTCTATCGATAATAACTGCATAATATGGGTAATAATGCATGTTATATTGATAATAATATAAGTAATAAGTATAATTATTACAGTTCTGGCGATAATAACTGCAGTATATGGGTAATAATGCATGTTATATTGATAATAATAAAAGTAATAAGTATATTTATTGTAGTTCTATCGATAATAACTGCATAATATGGGTAATAATGCATGTTATATTGATGATAATGAAAGTAGTAAGTATATTTAGTACAGTTCTATCGATAATAACTGCATAATATGGGTAATAATGCATGTTATATTGATAATAGTAAAAGTAATAAGTATATTTATTATAGTTCTATGGATAATAACTGCATAATATGGGTAATAATGCATGTTATATTGATAATAATATAAGTAATAAGTATAATTATTACAGTTCTGGCGATAATAACTGCAGTATATGGGTAATAATGCATGTTATATTGTTAATAATAAAAGTAATAAGTATATGTATTACAGTTCTATCGATAATAACTGCATAATATGGGTAATAATGCATGTTATATTGATGATAATAAAAGTAATACGTATATTTATTATAGTTCTAGCGATAATAACTGCATAATATGGGTAATAATGCATGTTATATTTATAATAATATAAGTAATAAGTATAATTATTACAGTTCTGGCGATAATAACTGCATTATATGGGTAATAGCGCACGTTATATTGCTAATAATATAAGTAATAAGTATAATTATTATAGTTCTAGCGATAATAATAGTAAAATATGGCTAATAGTGCATGTTATATTGATAATAATAAAAGTAATAAGTATATGTATTACAGTTCTATCGATAATAACTGCATAATATGGGTAATGATGCATGTTATATTGATGATAATAAAAGTAATACGTATATTTATTATAGTTCTAGCGATAATAACTGCATAATACGGGTAATAATGCATGTTATATTGATGATAATGAAAATAGTAAGTATATTTATTACAGTTCTAGCGATAATAACTGCATTATATGGGTAATAATGCATGTTATATTGATGATAATAAAAGTAATACGTATATTTATTATAGTTCTATCGATAATAACTGCATAATGTGGGTAATAATGCATGTTATATTGATGATAATAAAAGTAGTAAGTACATTTATTATAGTTCTAGCGATAATAACTGCATAATATGGGTAATAATGCATGTTATATTGATAATAATATAAGTAATAAGTATAATTATTACAGTTCTAGCGATAATAAATGCATTATATGGGTAATAATGCACGTTATATTGCTAATAATATAAGTAATAAGTATATTTATTACATTTCTATCGATAATAACTGCATAATATGGGTAATGATGCATGTTATATTGATAATATTGGGAGTAATAAGTATAATTATTATAGTCCTAGCGATAATAATAGTAAAATATGGCTAATAGTGCATGTTCTATTGATAATAATAAAAGTAATAAGTATATGTATTACAGTTCTATCGATAATAACTGCATAATATGGGTAATGATGCATGTTATATTGATGATAATGAAAGTAATACGTATATTTATTATAGTTCTAGCGATAATAACTGCATAATACGGGTAATAATGCATGTTATATTGATAATAATATAAGTAATAAGTATAATTATTACAGTTCTGGCGATAATAACTGCATTATATGGGTAATAATGCACGTTATATTGCCAATAATATAAGTAACAAGTATGATTATTACAGTTCTAGCGATAATAACTGCATAATATGGGTAATGATACACGTTATACTGCTAACAATATAAGTAATAAGTATAATTATTACAGTTCTAGCGATAATAACTGCATTATATGGGTAATAATGCATGTTATATTGATAATATCGGGAGTAATAAGTATAATTATTATAGTTCCAGCGATAATAATAGTACAATATGCCTAATAGTGCATGTTATATTGATAATAATAAAAGTAATAAGTATAATTATTATAGTTCTAGCGATAATAATAGTAAAATATGGCTAAGAGTGCCTGTTATATTGATAATAATAAAAGTAATAAGTATATTTATTATACTTCTATCGATAATAACTGCATAATATGGGTAATAATGCATGTTATATTGATAATATTGGGAGGAATATGTATAATTATTATAGTCCTAGCGATAATAATAGTAAAATATGGCTAATAGTGCATGTTCTATTGATAATAATAAAAGTAATAAGTATATTTATTATACTTCTATCGATAATAACTGCATAATACGGGTAATAATGCATGTTATATTGATAATAATAAAAGTAATAAGTATATTTATTATAGTTCTATGGATAATAACTGCATAATATGTTTAATAATGCATGTTATATTGATAATATTGGGAGTAATAAGTATAATTATTATAGTCCTAGCGATAATAATAGTAAAATATGGCTAATAGTGCATGTTCTATTGATAATAATAAAAGTAATAAGTATATGTATTACAGTTCTATCGATAATAACTGCATTATATGGGTAATAATGCATGTTATATTGATGATAATGAAAGTAGTAAGTATATTTATTACAGTTCTAGCGATAATAACTGCATTATGTGGGTAATAATGCATGTTATATTGATAATAATAAAAGTAATAAGTATATTTATTATAGTTCTATGGATAATAACTGCATAATATGGGTAATAATGCATGTTATATTGGTGATATTGAAAGTAGTAAGTATATTTATTACAGATCTAGCGATAATAACTGCATTATATGGGTAATAATGCATGTTATATTGATAATATTAGGAGTAATAAGTATAATTATTATAGTCCTAGCGATAATAATAGTAAAATATGGCTAATAGTGTATGTTCTATTGATAATAATAAAAGTAATAAGTATATGTATTACAGTTCTATCGATAATAACTGCATAATATGGGTAATAATGCATGTTATATTGATGATAATAAAAGTAATACGTATATTTATTATAGTTCTAGCGATAATAACTGCATAATATGGGCAATAATGCATGTTATATTTATAATAATATAAGTAATAAGTATATTTATTATAGTTCTATGGATAATAACTGCATAATATGGGTAATAATGCATGTTATATTGATGATAATGAAAATAGTAAATATATTTATTACAGTTCTAGCGATAATAACTGCATAATACGGGTAATAATGCATGTTATATTGATAATATCGGGAGTAATAAGTATAATTATTATAGTTCTAGCGATAATAATAGTACAATATGGCTAATAATGCATGTTATATTGATAATATCGGGAGTAATAAGTATAATTGTTATAGTTCTAGCGATAATAATAGTAAAATATGGCTAATAGTGCATGTTATATTGATAATAATAAAAGTAATAAGTATATTTATTACAGTTCAATCGATAATAATTGCATAATATGGGTAATAATGCATGTTATATTGATGATAATAAAAGTAATACGTATATTTATTATAGTTCTAGCGATTATAACTGCATTATGTTGGTAATAATGCATGTTATATTGATAATATCGGGAGTAATAAGTATAATTATTATAGTTCCAGCGATAATACAATATGCCTAATAGTGCATGTTATATTGATAATAATAAAAGTAATAAGTATAATTATTATAGTTCTAGCGATAATAATAGTAAAATATGGCTAAGAGTGCCTGTTATATTGATAATAATAAAAGTAATAAGTATATTTATTATACTTCTATCGATAATAACTGCATAATATGGGTAATAATGCATGTTATATTGATAATATTGGGAGGAATATGTATAATTATTATAGTCCTAGCGATAATAATAGTAAAACATGGCTAATAGTGCATGTTCTATTGATAATAATAAAAGTAATAAGTATATTTATTATACTTCTATCGATAATAACTGCATAATATGGGTAATAATGCATGTTATATTGATAATAATAAAAGTAATAAGTATATTTATTATAGTTCTATGGATAATAACTGCATAATATGTTTAATAATGCATGTTATATTGATAATATTGGGAGTAATAAGTATAATTATTATAGTCCTAGCGATAATAATAGTAAAATATGGCTAATAGTGCATGTTCTATTGATAATAATAAAAGTAATAAGTATATGTATTACAGTTCTATCGATAATAACTGCATTATATGGGTAATAATGCATGTTATATTGATGATAATGAAAGTAGTAAGTATATTTATTACAGTTCTAGCGATAATAACTGCATTATATGGGTAATAATGCATGTTATATTGATAATAATAAAAGTAATAAGTATATTTATTATAGTTCTATGGATAATAACTGCATAATATGGGTAATAATGCATGTTATATTGGTGATATTGAAAGTAGTAAGTATATTTATTACAGATCTAGCGATAATAACTGCATTATATGGGTAATAATGCATGTTATATTGATAATATTAGGAGTAATAAGTATAATTATTATAGTCCTAGCGATAATAATAGTAAAATATGGCTAATAGTGTATGTTCTATTGATAATAATAAAAGTAATAAGTATATGTATTACAGTTCTATCGATAATAACTGCATAATATGGGTAATAATGCATGTTATATTGATGATAATAAAAGTAATACGTATATTTATTATAGTTCTAGCGATAATAACTGCATAATATGGGCAATAATGCATGTTATATTTATAATAATATAAGTAATAAGTATATTTATTATAGTTCTATGGATAATAACTGCATAATATGGGTAATAATGCATGTTATATTGATGATAATGAAAATAGTAAGTATATTTATTACAGTTCTAGCGATAATAACTGCATAATACGGGTAATAATGCATGTTATATTGATAATATCGGGAGTAATAAGTATAATTATTATAGTTCTAGCGATAATAATAGTACAATATGGCTAATAATGCATGTTATATTGATAATATCGGGAGTAATAAGTATAATTGTTATAGTTCTAGCGATAATAATAGTAAAATATGGCTAATAGTGCATGTTATATTGATAATAATAAAAGTAATAAGTATATTTATTACAGTTCAATCGATAATAATTGCATAATATGGGTAATAATGCATGTTATATTGATGATAATAAAAGTAATACGTATATTTATTATAGTTCTAGCGATTATAACTGCATTATGTTGGTAATAATGCATGTTATATTGATAATATCGGGAGTAATAAGTATAATTATTATAGTTCCAGCGATAATAATAGTACAATATGCCTAATAGTGCATGTTATATTGATAATAATAAAAGTAATAAGTATAATTATTATAGTTCTAGCGATAATAATAGTAAAATATGCCTAAGAGTGCCTGTTATATTGATAATAATAAAAGTAATAAGTATATTTATTATACTTCTATCGATAATAACTGCATAATATGGGTAATAATGCATGTTATATTGATAATATTGGGAGGAATATGTATAATTATTATAGTCCT
The DNA here is from genome assembly GCA_963576845.1 of Megachile leachella. Taxonomy (NCBI): domain Eukaryota; kingdom Metazoa; phylum Arthropoda; class Insecta; order Hymenoptera; family Megachilidae; genus Megachile; species Megachile leachella. The sequence goes on from CAUYWW010000216.1 coordinate 101,153, forward strand.
AGCGATAATAATAGTAAAATATGGCTAATAGTGCATGTTCTATTGATAATAATAAAAGTAATAAGTATATTTATTATACTTCTATCGATAATAACTGCATAATATGGGTAATAATGCATGTTATATTGATAATAATAAAAGTAATAAGTATATTTATTATAGTTCTATGGATAATAACTGCATAATATGTTTAATAATGCATGTTATATTGATAATATTGGGAGTAATAAGTATAATTATTATAGTCCTAGCGATAATAATAGTAAAATATGGCTAATAGTGCATGTTCTATTGATAATAATAAAAGTAATAAGTATATGTATTACAGTTCTATCGATAATAACTGCATTATATGGGTAATCATGCATGTTATATTGATGATAATAAAAGTAATACGTATATTTATTATAGTTCTATCGATAATAACTGCATTATATGGGTAATAATGCATGTTATATTGATGATAATGAAAGTAGTAAGTATATTTATTACAGTTCTAGCGATAATAACTGCATTATATGGGTAATAATGCATGTTATATTGATAATAATAAAAGTAATAAGTATATTTATTATAGTTCTATGGATAATAACTGCATAATATGGGTAATAATGCATGTTATATTGGTGATATTGAAAGTAGTAAGTATATTTATTACAGATCTAGCGATAATAACTGCATTATATGGGTAATAATGCATGTTATATTGATAATATTAGGAGTAATAAGTATAATTATTATAGTCCTAGCGATAATAATAGTAAAATATGGCTAATAGTGTATGTTCTATTGATAATAATAAAAGTAATAAGTATATGTATTACAGTTCTATCGATAATAACTGCATAATATGGGTAATAATGCATGTTATATTGATGATAATAAAAGTAATACGTATATTTATTATAGTTCTAGCGATAATAACTGCATAATATGGGCAATAATGCATGTTATATTTATAATAATATAAGTAATAAGTATATTTATTATAGTTCTATGGATAATAACTGCATAATATGGGTAATAATGCATGTTATATTGATGATAATGAAAATAGTAAGTATATTTATTACAGTTCTAGCGATAATAACTGCATAATACGGGTAATAATGCATGTTATATTGATAATTTCGGGAGTAATAAGTATAATTATTATAGTTCTAGCGATAATAATAGTACAATATGGCTAATAATGCATGTTATATTGATAATATCGGGAGTAATAAGTATAATTGTTATAGTTCTAGCGATAATAATAGTAAAATATGGCTAATAGTGCATGTTATATTGATAATAATAAAAGTAATAAGTATATTTATTACAGTTCAATCGATAATAATTGCATAATATGGGTAATAATGCATGTTATATTGATGATAATAAAAGTAATACGTATATTTATTATAGTTCTAGCGATTATAACTGCATTATGTTGGTAATAATGCATGTTATATTGATAATATCGGGAGTAATAAGTATAATTATTATAGTTCCAGCGATAATACAATATGCCTAATAGTGCATGTTATATTGATAATAATAAACGTAATAAGTATAATTATTATAGTTCTAGCGATAATAATAGTAAAATATGGCTAAGAGTGCCTGTTATATTGATAATAATAAAAGTAATAAGTATATTTATTATACTTCTATCGATAATAACTGCATAATATGGGTAATAATGCATGTTATATTGATAATATTGGGAGGAATATGTATAATTATTATAGTCCTAGCGATAATAATAGTAAAACATGGCTAATAGTGCATGTTCTATTGATAATAATAAAAGTAATAAGTATATTTATTACAGTTCTATCGATAATAACTGCATAATATGGGTAATGATGCATGTTATATTGATGATAATAAAAGTAATACGTATATTTATTATAGCTCTAGCGATAATAACTGCATAATATGGGTAATAATGCATGTTATATTGATAATAATATAAATAATAAGTATAATTATTACAGTTCTGGCGATAATAACTGCATTATATGGGTAATAATGCACGTTATATTGCTAATAATTAAAAGTAATAAGTATAATTATTACAGTTCTAGCGATAATAACTGCATTATATGGGTAATAATGCACGTTATATTGATAATAATATAAATAATAAGTATAATTATTACAGTTCTGGCGATAATAACTGCATTATATGGGTAATAATGCACGTTATATTGCTAATAATTAAAAGTAATAAGTATAATTATTACAGTTCTAGCGATAATAACTGCATTATATGGGTAATAATGCACGTTATATTGATAATAATAAAAGTAATAAGTATATTTATTACAGTTCTATCGATAATAACTGCGTAATATGGGTAATAATGCATGTTATATTGATGATAATGAAAGTTGCAAGTATATTTATTACATTTCTAGCGATAATAACTGCATTATATGCGTAATAATGCATGTTATATTGATAATAATAAAAGTAATAAGTATATTTATTATAGTTCTATGGATAATAACTGCATAATATGGGTAATAATGCATGTTATATTGATGATAATGAAAATAGTAAGTATATTTATTACAGTTCTAGCGATAATAACTGCATTATATGGGTAATAATGCATGTTATATTGATGATAATAAAAGTAATACGTATATTTATTATAGTTCTAGCGATAATAACTGCATTATATGGCTAATAATGCATGTTATATTGATAATAATATAAGTAATAAGTATAATTATTACAGTTCTGGCGGTAATAACTGCATTATATGGGTAATAATGCACGTTATATTGCTAATAATATAAGTAATAAGTATAATTATTACAGTTCTAGCGATAATAACTGCATTATATGGGTAATAATGCATGTTATATTGATAATAATAAAAGTAATAAGTATATTTATTATAGTTCTATCGATAATAACTGCATAATGTGGGTAATAATGCATGTTATATTGATGATAATAAAAGTAGTAAGTACATTTATTATAGTTCTAGCGATAATAACTGCATAATATGGGTAATAATGCATGTTATATTGATAATAATATAAGTAATAAGTATAATTATTACAGTTCTAGCGATAATAACTGCATTATATGGGTAATAATGCACGTTATATTGCTCATAATATAAGTAATAAGTATATTTATTACATTTCTATCGATAATAACTGCATAATATGGGTAATGATGCATGTTATATTGATAATATTGGGAGTAATAAGTATAATTATTATAGTCCTAGCGATAATAATAGTAAAATATGGCTAATAGTGCATGTTCTATTGATAATAATAAAAGTAATAAGTATATGTATTACAGTTCTATCGATAATAACTGCATAATATGGGTAATGATGCATGTTATATTGATGATAATAAAAGTAATACGTATATTTATTATAGTTCTAGCGATAATAACTGCATAATACGGGTAATAATGCATGTTATATTGATAATAATATAAGTAATAAGTATAATTATTACAGTTCTGGCGATAATAACTGCATTATATGGGTAATAATGCACGTTATATTGCCAATAATATAAGTAACAAGTATGATTATTACAGTTCTAGCGATAATAACTGCATTATATGGCTACTAATGCATGTTATATTGATAATAATATAAGTAATAAGTATAATTATTACAGTTCTAGCGATAATAACTGCATAATATGGGTAATAATACACGTTATACTGCTAACAATATAAGTAATAAGTATAATTATTACAGTTCTAGCGATAATAACTGCATTATATGGGTAATAATGCATGTTATATTGATAATATCGGGAGTAATAAGTATAATTATTATAGTTCTAGCGATAATAATAGTACAATATGGCTAATAATGCATGTTATATTGATAATATCGGGAGTAATAAGTATAATTGTTATAGTTCTAGCGATAATAATAGTAAAATATGGCTAATAGTGCATGTTATATTGATAATAATAAAAGTAATAAGTATATTTATTACAGTTCTATCGATAATAACTGCATAATATGGGTAAAAATGCATGTTATATTGATGATAATAAAAGTAATACGCATATTTATTATAGTTCTAGCGATTATAACTGCATTATGTTGGTAATAATGCATGTTATATTGATAATATCGGGAGTAATAAGTATAATTATTATAGTTCCAGCGATAATAATAGTACAATATGCCTAATAGTGCATGTTATATTGATAATAATAAAAGTAATAAGTATAATTATTATAGTTCTAGCGATAATAATAGTAAAATATGGCTAAGAGTGCCTGTTATATTGATAATAATAAAAGTAATAAGTATATTTATTATACTTCTATCGATAATAACTGCATAATATGGGTAATAATGCATGTTATATTGATAATATTGGGAGGAATATGTATAATTATTATAGTCCTAGCGATAATAATAGTAAAACATGGCTAATAGTGCATGTTCTATTGATAATAATAAAAGTAATAAGTATATTTATTATACTTCTATCGATAATAACTGCATAATATGGGTAATAATGCATGTTATATTGATAATAATAAAAGTAATAAGTATATTTATTATAGTTCTATGGATAATATCTGCATAATATGTTTAATAATGCATGTTATATTGATAATATTGGGAGTAATAAGTATAATTATTATAGTCCTAGCGATAATAATAGTAAAATATGGCTAATAGTGCATGTTCTATTGATAATAATAAAAGTAATAAGTATATGTATTACAGTTCTATCGATAATAACTGCATCATATGGGTAATCATGCATGTTATATTGATGATAATAAAAGTAATACGTATATTTATTATAGTTCTAGCGATAATAACTGCATGATATGGGTAATAATGCATGTTATATTGATAATATTGGGAGTAATAAGTATAATTATTATAGTCCTAGCGATAATAATAGTAAAATATGGCTAATAGTGCATGTTCTATTGATAATAATAAAAGTAATAAGTATATGTATTACAGTTCTATCGATAATAACTGCATAATATGGGTAATGATGCATGTTATATTGATGATAATAAAAGTAATACGTATTTTTATTATAGTTCTAGCGATAATAACTGCATAATACGGGTAATAATGCATGTTATATTGATAATAATATAAGTAATAAGTATAATTATTACAGTTCTGGCGATAATAATTGCATTATATGCGTAATAATGCACGTTATATTGCCAATAATATAAGTAACAAGTATGATTATTACAGTTCTAGCGATAATAACTGCATTATATGGCTACTAATGCATGTTATATTGATAATAATATAAGTAATAAGTATAATTATTACAGTTCTAGCGATAATAACTGCATAATATGGGTAATAATGCACGTTATACTGCTAACAATATAAGTAATAAGTATAATTATTACAGTTCTAGCGATAATAACTGCATTATATGGGTAATAATGCATGTTATATTGATAATATCGGGAGTAATAAGTATAATTATTATAGTTCTAGCGATAATAATAGTACAATATGGCTAATAATGCATGTTATATTGATAATAATATAAGTAATAAGTATAATTATTACAGTTCTGGCGATAATAATTGCATTATATGGGTAATAATGCACGTTATATTGCCAATAATATAAGTAACAAGTATGATTATTACAGTTCTAGCGATAATAACTGCATTATATGGCTACTAATGCATGTTATATTGATAATAATATAAGTAATAAGTATAATTATTACAGTTCTAGCGATAATAACTGCATAATATGGGTAATAATGCATGTTATATTGATAATAATATAAATAATAAGTATAATTATTACAGTTCTGGCGATAATAACTGCATTATATGGGTAATAATGCACGTTATATTGCTAATAATATAAGTAATAAGTATAATTATTACAGTTCTAGCGATAATAACTGCATTATATGGGTAATAATGCATGTTATATTGATAATAATAAAAGTAATAAGTATATTTATTACAGTTCTATCGATAATAACTGCGTAATATGGCTAATAATGCATGTTATATTGATGATAGCGAAAGTTGCAAGTATATTTATTACATTTCTAGCGATAATAACTGCATTATATGCGTAATAATGCATGTTATATTGATAATAATAAAAGTAATAAGTATATTTATTATAGTTCTATGGATAATAACTGCATAATATGGGTAATAATGCATGTTATATTGATGATAATGAAAATAGTAAGTATATTTGTTACAGTTCTAGCGATAATAACTGCATTATATGGGTAATAATGCATGTTATATTGATGATAATGAAAGTAGTAAGTATATTTATTACAGTTCTAGCGATAATAACTGCATTATATGGGTAATAATGCATGTTATATTGATAATAATAAAAGTAATAAGTATATTTATTATACTTCTATCGATAATAACTGCATAATATGGGTAATAATGCATGTTATATTGATAATAATAAAAGTAATAAGTATATTTATTATAGTTCTATGGATAATATCTGCATAATATGTTTAATAATGCATGTTATATTGATAATATTGGGAGTAATAAGTATAATTATTATAGTCCTAGCGATAATAATAGTAAAATATGGCTAATAGTGCATGTTCTATTGATAATAATAAAAGTAATAAGTATATGTATTACAGTTCTATCGATAATAACTGCATAATATGGGTAATGATGCATGTTATATTGATGATAATAAAAGTAATACGTATTTTTATTATAGTTCTAGCGATAATAACTGCATAATACGGGTAATAATGCATGTTATATTGATAATAATATAAGTAATAAGTATAATTATTACAGTTCTGGCGATAATAATTGCATTATATGGGTAATAATGCACGTTATATTGCCAATAATATAAGTAACAAGTATGATTATTACAGTTCTAGCGATAATAACTGCATTATATGGCTACTAATGCATGTTATATTGATAATAGTATAAGTAATAAGTATAATTATTACAGTTCTAGCGATAATAACTGCATAATATGGGTAATAATGCACGTTATACTGCTAACAATATAAGTAATAAGTATAATTATTACAGTTCTAGCGATAATAACTGCATTATATGGGTAATAATGCATGTTATATTGATAATATCGGGAGTAATAAGTATAATTATTATAGTTCTAGCGATAATAATAGTACAATATGGCTAATAATGCATGTTATATTGATAATAATATAAGTAATAAGTATAATTATTACAGTTCTGGCGATAATAACTGCATTATATGGGTAATAATGCACGTTATATTGCCAATAATATAAGTAACAAGTATGATTATTACAGTTCTAGCGATAATAACTGCATTATATGGCTACTAATGCATGTTATATTGATAATAATATAAGTAATAAGTATAATTATTACAGTTCTAGCGATAATAACTGCATAATATGGGTAATAATGCATGTTATATTGATAATAATAAAAGTAATAAGTATAATTATTACAGTTCTATCGATAATAACTGCGTAATATGGCTAATAATGCATGTTATATTGATGATAGCGAAAGTTGCAAGTATATTTATTACATTTCTAGCGATAATAACTGCATTATATGCGTAATAATGCATGTTATATTGATAATAATAAAAGTAATAAGTATATTTATTATAGTTCTATGGATAATAACTGCATAATATGGGTAATACTGCATGTTATATTGATGATAATGAAAATAGTAAGTATATTTGTTACAGTTCTAGCGATAATAACTGCATTATATGGGTAATAATGCATGTTATATTGATGATAATGAAAGTAGTAAGTATATTTATTACAGTTCTAGCGATAATAACTGCATTATATGGGTAATAATGCATGTTATATTGATAATAATAAAAGTAATAAGTATATTTATTATAGTTCTATGGATAATAACTGCATAATATGGGTAATAATGCATGTTATATTGGTGATATTGAAAGTAGTAAGTATATTTATTACAGATCTAGCGATAATAACTGCATTATATGGGTAATAATGCATGTTATATTGATAATATTAGGAGTAATAAGTATAATTATTATAGTCCTAGCGATAATAATAGTAAAATATGGCTAATAGTGTATGTTCTATTGATAATAATAAAAGTAAGAAGTATATGTATTACAGTTCTATCGATAATAACTGCATAATATGGGTAATAATGCATGTTATATTGATGATAATAAAAGTAATACGTATATTTATTATAGTTCTAGCGATAATAACTGCATAATACGGGTAATAATGCATGTTATATTGATAATAATATAAGTAATAAGTATAATTATTACAGTTCTGGCGATAATAACTGCATTATATGGGTAATAATGCACTTTATATTGCCAATAATATAAGTAACAAGTATGATTATTACAGTTCTAGCGATAATAACTGCATTATATGGGTAATAATGCATGTTATATTGATAATATCGGGAGTAATAAGTATAATTATTATAGTTCTAGCGATAATAATAGTACAATATGGCTAATAATGCATGTTATATTGATAATATCGGGAGTAATAAGTATAATTGTTATAGTTCTAGCGATAATAATAGTAAAATATGGCTAATAGTGCATGTTATATTGATAATAATAAAAGTAATAAGTATATTTATTACAGTTCAATCGATAATAATTGCATAATATGGGTAATAATGCATGTTATATTGATGATAATAAAAGTAATACGTATATTTATTATAGTTCTAGCGATTATAACTGCATTATGTTGGTAATAATGCATGTTATATTGATAATATCGGGTGTAATAAGTATAATTATTATAGTTCCAGCGATAATAATAGTACAATATGCCTAATAGTGCATGTTATATTGATAATAATAAAAGTAATAAGTATAATTATTATAGTTCTAGCGATAATAATAGTAAAATATGGCTAATAGTGCATGTTATATTGATAATAATAAAAGTAATAAGTATATTTATTACAGTTCTATCGATAATAACTGCATAATATGGGTAATGATGCATGTTATATTGATGATAATAAAAGTAATACGTATATTTATTATAGCTCTAGCGATAATAACTGCATAATATGGGTAATAATGCATGTTATATTGATAATAATATAAATAATAAGTATAATTATTACAGTTCTGGCGATAATAACTGCATTATATGGGTAATAATGCACGTTATATTGCTAATAATTAAAAGTAATAAGTATAATTATTACAGTTCTAGCGATAATAACTGCATTATATGGGTAACAATGCATGTTATATTGATAATAATAAAAGTAATAAGTATATTTATTACAGTTCTATCGATAATAACTGCGTAATATGGGTAATAATGCATGTTATATTGATGATAATGAAAGTTGCAAGTATATTTATTACATTTCTAGCGATAATAACTGCATTATATGCGTAATAATGCATGTTATATTGATAATAATAAAAGTAATAAGTATATTTATTATAGTTCTATGGATAATAACTGCATAATATGGGTAATAATGCATGTTATATTGATGATAATGAAAATAGTAAGTATATTTATTACAGTTCTAGCGATAATAACTGCATTATATGGGTAATAATGCATGTTATATTGATGATAATAAAAGTAATACGTATATTTATTATAGTTCTAGCGATAATAACTGCATTATATGGCTAATAATGCATGTTATATTGATAATAATATAAGTAATAAGTATAATTATTACAGTTCTGGCGGTAATAACTGCATTATATGGGTAATAATGCACGTTATATTGCTAATAATATAAGTAATAAGTATAATTATTACAGTTCTAGCGATAATAACTGCATTATATGGGTAATAATGCATGTTATATTGATAATAATAAAAGTAATAAGTATATTTATTATAGTTCTATCGATAATAACTGCATAATGTGGGTAATAATGCATGTTATATTGATGATAATAAAAGTAGTAAGTACATTTATTATAGTTCTAGCGATAATAACTGCATAATATGGGTAATAATGCATGTTATATTAATAATAATATAAGTAATAAGTATAATTATTACAGTTCTAGCGATAATAACTGCATTATATGGGTAATAATGCACGTTATATTGCTCATAATATAAGTAATAAGTATATTTATTACATTTCTATCGATAATAACTCCATAATATGGGTAATGATGCATGTTATATTGATAATATTGGGAGTAATAAGTATAATTATTATAGTTCTAGCGATAATAACTGCATAATACGGGTAATAATGCATGTTATATTGATAATAATATAAGTAATAAGTATAATTATTACAGTTCTGGCGATAATAACTGCATTATATGGGTAATAATGCACGTTATATTGCCAATAATATAAGTAACAAGTATGATTATTACAGTTCTAGCGATAATAACTGCATTATATGGCTACTAATGCATGTTATATTGATAATAATATAAGTAATAAGTATAATTATTACAGTTCTAGCGATAATAACTGCATAATATGGGTAATAATACACGTTATACTGCTAACAATATAAGTAATAAGTATAATTATTACAGTTCTAGCGATAATAACTGCATTATATGGGTAATAATGCATGTTATATTGATAATATCGGGAGTAATAAGTATAATTATTATAGTTCTAGCGATAATAATAGTACAATATGGCTAAGAGTGCCTGTTATATTGATAATAATAAAAGTAATAAGTATATTTATTATAGTTCTAGCGATAATAACTGCATTATATGGCTAATAATGCATGTTATATTGATAATAATATAAGTAATAAGTATAATTATTACAGTTCTGGCGGTAATAACTGCATTATATGGGTAATAATGCACGTTATATTGCTAATAATATAAGTAATAAGTATAATTATTACAGTTCTAGCGATAATAACTGCATTATATGGGTAATAATGCATGTTATATTGATAATAATAAAAGTAATAAGTATATTTATTATAGTTCTATCGATAATAACTGCATAATGTGGGTAATAATGCATGTTATATTGATGATAATAAAAGTAGTAAGTACATTTATTATAGTTCTAGCGATAATAACTGCATAATATGGGTAATAATGCATGTTATATTAATAATAATATAAGTAATAAGTATAATTATTACAGTTCTAGCGATAATAACTGCATTATATGGGTAATAATGCACGTTATATTGCTCATAATATAAGTAATAAGTATATTTATTACATTTCTATCGATAATAACTGCATAATATGGGTAATGATGCATGTTATATTGATAATATTGGGAGTAATAAGTATAATTATTATAGTTCTAGCGATAATAACTGCATAATACGGGTAATAATGCATGTTATATTGATAATAATATAAGTAATAAGTATAATTATTACAGTTCTGGCGATAATAACTGCATTATATGGGTAATAATGCACGTTATATTGCCAATAATATAAGTAACAAGTATGATTATTACAGTTCTAGCGATAATAACTGCATTATATGGCTACTAATGCATGTTATATTGATAATAATATAAGTAATAAGTATAATTATTACAGTTCTAGCGATAATAACTGCATAATATGGGTAATAATACACGTTATACTGCTAACAATATAAGTAATAAGTATAATTATTACAGTTCTAGCGATAATAACTGCATTATATGGGTAATAATGCATGTTATATTGATAATATCGGGAGTAATAAGTATAATTATTATAGTTCTAGCGATAATAATAGTACAATATGGCTAATAATGCATGTTATATTGATAATATCGGGAGTAATAAGTATAATTGTTATAGTTCTAGCGATAATAATAGTAAAATATGGCTAATAGTGCATGTTATATTGATAATAATAAAAGTAATAAGTATATTTATTACAGTTCTATCGATAATAACTGCATAATATGGGTAAAAATGCATGTTATATTGATGATAATAAAAGTAATACGTATATTTATTATAGTTCTAGCGATAATAACTGCATGATATGGGTAATAATGCATGTTATATTGATGATAATGAAAGTAGTAAATATATGTATTACAGTTCTAGCGATTATAACTGCATTATATGGGTAATAATGCATGTTATATTGATAATATTGGGAGTAATAAGTATAATTATTATAGTCCTAGCGATAATAATAGTAAAATATGGCTAATAGTGCATGTTCTATTGATAATAATAAAAGTAATAAGTATATGTATTACAGTTCTATCGATAATAACTGCATAATATGGGTAATGATGCATGTTATATTGATGATAATAAAAGTAATACGTATTTTTATTATAGTTCTAGCGATAATAACTGCATAATACGGGTAATAATGCATGTCTTATTGATGATAATAAAAGTAGTACGTATTTTTATTATAGTTCTAGCGATAATAACTGCATAACATGGGTAATAATGCATGTTATATTGATAATAATATAAGTAATAAGTATAATTATTACAGTTCTAGCGATAATAACTGCATTATATGCGTAATAATGCATGTTATATTGATAATATCGGGAGTAATAAGTGTAATTATTATAGTTCTAGCGATAATAATAGTAAAATATGGCTAAGAGTGTCTGTTACATTGATAATAATACAAGTAATAAGTATATTTATTATACTTCTGTCGATAATAACTGCATTATATGGGTAATAATGCATGTTATATTGATAATAATACAAGTAATAAGTATAATTACTACAGTTCTAGCGATAATAACTCCATTATATGGATAATAATGCATGTTATATTGATAATAATATAAGTAATAAGTATAATTATTACAGTTCTAGCGATAATAACTTCATTATATGGGTAATAATGCATGTTATATTGATAATATCGGGAGTAATAAGTATAATTATTATAGTTCTAGCGATAATAATAGTACAATATGGATAATAGTGCATGTTATGTTGATAATAATAAAAGTAATGAGTATATTTATTACAGTTCTATCGATAATAACTGCATAATATGGGTAATAATGCATGTTATATTGATAATAATATGTAGTAAGTATAATTATTACAGTTCTAGCGATAATAACTTCATTATATGGGTAATAATGCATGTTATATTGATAATATCGGGAGTAATAAGTATAATTATTATAGTTCTAGCGATAACAATAGTACAATATGGATAATAGTGCATGTTATGTTGATAATAATAAAAGTAATGAGTATATTTATTACAGTTCTATCGATAATAACTGCATAATATGAGTAATAGTGCATGTTATATTGATAATAATATAAGTAATAAGTATAATAATTACAGTTCTAGCGATAATAACTGCATTATATGGGTCATAATGCATGTTATATTGATAATATTGGGAGTAATAAGTATAATTATTATAGTCCTAGCGATAGTAATAGTAAAATATGGCTAATAGTGCATGTTCTATTGATAATAATAAAAGTAATAAGTATATTTTTGTTACAGTTCTATCGATAATAACTGCATAATATGGGTAATGATGCATGTTATATTGATGATAATAAAAGTAATACGTATATTTATTATAGTTCTAGCGATAATAACTGCATAATATGGGTAATAATGCATGTTATATTGATAATAATATAAATAATAAGTATAATTATTACAGTTCTGGCGATAATAACTGCATTATATGGGTAATAATGCACGCTATATTGCTAATAATATAAGTAATAAGTATAATTATTACAGTTCTATCGATAATAACTGCATAATATGGGTAATAATGCATGTTATATTGATAATAATATAAGTAATAAGTATAATTATTACAGTTGTAGCGATAATAACTGCATTATATGGGTAATAATGCATGTTATATTGATAATAATAATAGTAATAAGTGTATTTATTATAGTTCTATCGATAATAACTGCATAATATGGGTAATAATGCATGTTATATTGATGATAATGAAAGCTGTAAGTATATTTATTACAGCTCTAGCGATAATAACTGCATTATATGCGTAATAATGCATGTTATATTGATAATATCGGGAGTAATAAGTATAATTATTATAGTTCTAGCGACAATAATAGTAAAATATGGGTAATAGTGCATGTTATATTGATAATAATAAAAGTAATAAGTATATTTATTACAGTTCTATCGATAATAACTGCATAATATGGGTAATAATGCATGTTATATTGATAATAATAAAAGTAATAAGTATATTTATTATAGTTCTATCGATAATAGCTGCATAATAATAAAAGTAGTAACTATATTTATTATAGTTCTAGCGATTATAACTGCATAATATGGGTAATAATGCATGTTATATTGAGAATAATGAAAGTAATAAGTATAATTATTACAGTTCTAGCGATAATAACTGCATTATATGCGTAATAATGCATGTTATATTGATAATATCGGGAGTAATAAGTGTAATTATTATAGTTCTAGCGATAATAATAGTACAATATGGCTAATAGTGCATGTTATATTGATAATATTAAAAGTAATAAGTATAATTATTATAGTTCTAGCGATAATAATAGTAAAATATGGCTAAGAGTGTCTGTTACATTGATAATAATACAAGTAATAAGTATATTTATTATACTTCTGTCGATAATAACTGCATTATATGGGTAATAATGCATGTTATATTGATAATAATACAAGTAATAAGTATAATTACTACAGTTCTAGCGATAATAACTCCATTATATGGGTAATAATGCATGTTACATTGATAATAATATAAGTAATAAGTATAATTATTACAGTTCTAGCGATAATAACTGCATTATATGGGTAATAATGCATGTTATATTGATAATATCGGGAGTAATAAGTATAATTATTATAGTTCTAGCGATAATAATAGTACAATATGGATAATAGTGCATGTTATATTGATAATAATAAAAGTAATGAGTATATTTATTACAGTTCTATCGATAATAACTGCATAATATGGGTAATAATGCATGTTATATTGATAATAATATAAGTAATAAGTATAATTATTACAGTTCTAGCGATAATAACTGCATAATATTGGTAATAATGCATGTTATATTGATGATAATAAAAGTAGTACGTATTTTTATTATAATTCTAGCGATAATAACTGCATAACATGGGTAATAATGCATGTTATATTGATAATAATATAAGTAATAAGTATATTTATTATAGTTCTAGCGATTATGACTGCATAATATAAGTTATAATGCATGTTATATTGAGAATAATATAAGTAATAGGTATAATTATTACAGTTCTAGCGATAATAACTGCATTATATGGGTAATAATGCATGTTAAATTGATAATAATATAAGTAGTAGGTATAATTATTAGAGTTCTAGCGATAATAACTGCATAATATGGGTAATAATGCATGTTATATTGATAATAATAATAGTAATAAGTATATTTATTATAGTTCTATCGATAATAACTGCATAATATGGGTAATATGGCATGTTATATTGATGATAATGAAAGTTGTAAGTATATTTATTACTGTTCTAGCGATAATATCTGCATTATATGCGTAATAATGCATGTTATATTAATAATATCGGGAGTAATAAGTATAATTATTATAGTTCTAGCGATGATAATCGTAAAATATGGGTAATAGTGCATGTTATATTGATAATAACATAAGTAATAAGTATAATTATTACAGTTCTACCGATAATAACTGTATTATATGGGTCATAATGCATGTTATATTGATAATATTGGGAGTAATAAGTATAATTATTGCAGTTCTAGCGATAATAATAGTACAATATGGCGAATAATGCACGTTATATTGATAATATCGGGAGTAGTAAGTATAAGTATTATAGTTCTTGCGATAATAATAGTAAAATATGGCTAATAGTGCATGTTATATTGATAATAATAAAAGTAATAAGTATATTTATTACAGTTCTATCGATGATAACTGCATAATATGGGTAATAATGCATGTTATATTGATAATAATATAAGTAATAAGTATAATTATTACAGTTCTGGCGATATTAACTGCAGTATATGGGTAATAATGCATGTTATATTGATAATAATAAAAGTAATAAGTATTATTTATTATAGTTCTATCGATAATAACTGCATAATATGGGTAATAATGCATGTTATTTTGATGATAATGAAAGTAGTAAGTATATTTAGTACAGTTCTATCGATAATAACTGCATAATATGGGTAATAATGCATGTTATATTGATAATAATTAAAGTAATAAGTATATTTATTATAGTTCTATGGATAATAACTGCATAATATGGGTAATAATGCATGTTATATTGATGATAATGAAAGTAGTAAGTATATGTATTACAGTTCTAGCGATAATAACTGCATTATATGGGTAATAATGCATGTTATATTGATAATATTGGGAGCTATAAGTATAATTATTATAGTCCTAGCGATAATAATAGTAAAATATGGCTAATAGTGCATGTTCTATTGATAATAATAAAAGTAAAAAGTATATGTATTACAGTTCTATCGATAATAACTGCATAATAAGGGTAATGATGCATGTTATATTGACGATAATAAAAGTAATACGTATATTTATTATAGTTCTAGCGATAATAACTGCATAATATGGGTAATAATGCATGTTATATTGATAATAATATAAGTAATAAGTATAATTATTACAGTTCTAGCGATAATAACTGCATAATATGGGTAATAATGCACGTTATATTGCTAACAATATAAGTAATAAGTATAATTATTACAGTTCTAGCGATAATAACTGCATTATATGGGTAATAATGCATGTTATATTGATAATATCGGGAGTAATAAGTATAATTATTATAGTTCTAGCGATAATAATAGTACACTATGGCTAATAATGCATGTTATATTGATAATATCGGGAGTAATAAGTATAATTGTTATAGTTCTAGCGATAATAATAGTAAAATATGGCTAATTGTGCATGTTATATTGATAATAATAAAAGTAATAAGTATATTTATTACAGTTCTATCGATAATAACTGCATAATATGGGTATTAATGCATGTTATATTGATGATAATAAAAGTAATACGTATATTTATTATAGTTCTAGCGATAATAACTGCATAATATGGGTAATAATGCATGTTATATTGATAATAGTATAAGTAATAAGTATAATTATTACAGTTCTGGCGATAATAACTGCATTATATGGGTAATAATGCACGTTATATTGCTAATAATATAAGTAATAAGTATAATTATTATAATTCTAGCGATAATAATAGTAAAATATGGCTAATAGTGCATGTTATATTGATAATAATAAATGTAATAAGTATATTTATTATAGTTCTATCGATAATAACTGCATAATATGGGTAATAATGCATGTTATATTGATGATAATAAAAGTAGTAACTATATTTATTATAGTTCTAGCGATTATAACTGCATAATATGGGTAATAATGCATGTTATATTGATAATAATATAAGTAATAAGTATAATTATTACAGTTCTAGCGATAATAACTGCATAATATGGGTAATAATGCACGTTATATTGCTAACAATATAAGTAATAAGTATAATTATTACAGTTCTAGCGATAATAACTGCATTATATGGGTAATAATGCATGTTATATTGATAATATCGGGAGTAATAAGTATAATTATTATAGTTCTAGCGATAATAATAGTACAATATGGCTAATAATGCATGTTATATTGATAATATCGGGAGTAATAAGTATAATTGTTATAGTTCTAGCGATAATAATAGTAAAATATGGCTAATAGTGCATGTTATATTGATAATAATAAAAGTAATAAGTATATTTATTACAGTTCTATCGATAATAACTGCATAATATGGGTATTAATGCATGTTATATAGATGATAATAAAAGTAATACGTATATTTATTATAGTTCTAGCGATAATAACTGCATAATATGGGTAATAATGCATGTTATATTGATAATAATATAAATAATAAGTATAATTATTACAGTTCTGGCGATAATAACTGCATTATATGGGTAATAATACACGTTATATTGCTAATAATATAAGTAATAAGTATAATTATTACAGTTCTAGCGATAATAACTGCATTATATGGGTAATAATGCATGTTATATTGATAATAATAAAAGTAATAAGTATATTTATTATAGTTCTAGCGATAATAACTGCATTATATGGGTCGTAATGCATGTTATATTGATAATATTGGGAGTAATAAGTATAATTATTGTAGTCCTAGCGATAGTAATAGTAAAATATGGCTAATAGTGCATGTTCTATTGATAATAATAAAAGTAATATGTATATTTATTACAGTTCTATCGATAATAACTGCGTAATATGGGTAATAATGCATGTTATATTGATGATAATGAAAATAGTAAGTATATTTATTACAGTTCTAGCGATAATAACTGCATTATATGGGTAATAATGCACGTTATATTGCTAATAATATAAGTAATAAGTATATTTATTACAGTTCTATCGATAATAACTGCATAATATGGGTAATGATGCATGTTATATTGATGATAATAAAAGTAATACGTATATTTATTATAGTTCTAGCGATAATAACTGCATAATATGGGTAATAATGCATGTTATATTGATGATAATGAAAGTAGTAAATATATTTATTACAGTTCTAGCGATAATAACTGCATTATATAGGTAATAATGCATGTTATATTGATAATATTGGGAGTAATAAGTATAATTATTATAGTCCTAGCGATAATAATAGTAAAATATGGCTAATAGTGCATGTTCTATTGATAATAATAAAAGTAATAAGTATATGTATTACAGTTCTATCGATAATAACTGCATAATATGGGTAATGATGCATGTTATATTGATGATAATAAAAGTAATACGTATATTTATTATAGTTCTAGCGATAATAACTGCATAATACGGGTATTAATGCATGTTATATTGATGATAATAAAAGTAATACGTATATTTATTATAGTTCTAGCGATAATAACTGCATAATATGGGTAATAATGCATGTTATATTGATAATAGTATAAGTAATAAGTATAATTATTACAGTTCTGGCGATAATAACTACATTATATGGGTAATAATGCACGTTATATTGCAAATAATATAAGTAATAAGTATAATTATTATAATTCTAGCGATAATAATAGTAAAATATGGCTAATAGTGCATGTTATATTGATAATAATAAATGTAATAAGTATATTTATTATAGTTCTATCGATAATAACTGCATAATATGGGTAATAATGCATGTTATATTGATGATAATAAAAGTAGTAACTATATTTATTATAGTTCTGGCGATTATAACTGCATAATATGGGTAATAATGCATGTTATATTGATAATAATATAAGTAATAAGTATAATTATTACAGTTCTAGCGATAATAACTGCATAATATGGGTAATAATGCACGTTATATTGCTAACAATATAAGTAATAAGTATAATTATTACAGTTCTAGCGATAATAACTGCATTATATGGGTAATAATGCATGTTATATTGATAATATCGGGAGTAATAAGTATAATTATTATAGTTCTAGCGATAATAATAGTACAATATGGCTAATAATGCATGTTATATTGATAATATCGGGAGTAATAAGTATAATTGTTATAGTTCTAGCGATAATAATAGTAAAATATGGCTAATAGTGCATGTTATATTGATAATAATAAAAGTAATAAGTATATTTATTACAGTTCTATCGATAATAACTGCATAATATGGGTATTAATGCATGTTATATAGATGATAATAAAAGTAATACGTATATTTATTATAGTTCTAGCGATAATAACTGCATAATATGGGTAATAATGCATGTTATATTGATAATAATATAAATAATAAGTATAATTATTACAGTTCTGGCGATAATAACTGCATTATATGGGTAATAATACACGTTATATTGCTAATAATATAAGTAATAAGTATAATTATTACAGTTCTAGCGATAATAACTGCATTATATGGGTAATAATGCATGTTATATTGATGATAATGAAAGTAGTAAATATATTTATTACAGTTCTAGCGATAATAACTGCATTATATGGGTAATAATGCATGTTATATTGATTATATTGGGAGTAATAAGTATAATTATTATAGTCCTAGCGATAATAATAGTAAAATATGGCTAATAGTGCATGTTCTATTGATAATAATAAAAGTAATAAGTATATGTATTACAGTTCTATCGATAATAACTGCATAATATGGGTAATGATGCATGTTATATTGATGATAATAAAAGTAATACGTATATTTATTATAGTTCTAGCGATAATAACTGCATAATACGGGTAATAATGCATGTTATATTGATAATAATATAAGTAATAAGTATAATTATTACAGTTCTAGCGATAATAACTGCATTATATGGGTAATAATGCATGTTATATTGATAATAATAAAAGTAATAAGTATATTTATTATAGTTCTAGCGATAATAACTGCATTATATGGGTCGTAATGCATGTTATATTGATAATATTGGGAGTAATAAGTATAATTATTGTAGTCCTAGCGATAGTAATAGTAAAATATGGCTAATAGTGCATGTTCTATTGATAATAATAAAAGTAATAAGTATATTTATTACAGTTCTAGCGATAATAACTGCATTATATGGGTAATAATGCATGTTACATTGGTGATAATGAAAATAGTAAGTATATTTATTACAGTTCTAGCGATAATAACTGCATTATATGGGTAATAATGCATGTTATATTGATGATAATAAAAGTAATACGTATATTTATTATAATTCTAGCAATTATAACTGCATTATATGGGTAATAGTGCATGTTATATTGATAATATCGGGAGTAATAAGTATAATTATTATAGTTCCAGCGATAATAATAGTACAATATGCCTAATAGTGCATGTTATATTGATAATAATAAAAGTAATAAGTATATTTATTATAGTTCTATGGATAATAACTGCATAATATGGGTAATAATGCATGTTATATTGGTGATAATGAAAGTAGTAAGTATATTTATTACAGATCTAGCGATAATAACTGCATTATATGGGTAATAATGCATGTTATATTGATAATATTGGGAGTAATAAGTATAATTATTATAGTCCTAGCGATAATAATAGTAAAATATGGCTAATAGTGTATGTTCTAGTGATAATAATAAAAGTAATAAGTATATGTATTACAGTTCTATCGATAATAACTGCATAATATGGGTAATAATGCATGTTATATTGATGATAATAAAAGTAATACGTATATTTATTATAGTTCTAGCGATAATAACTGCATAATATGGGTAATAATGCATGTTATATTGATGATAATGAAAGTAGTAAATATATTTATTACAGTTCTAGCGATAATAACTGCATTATATGGGTAATAATGCATGTTATATTGATAATATTGGGAGTAATAAGTTTAATTATTATAGTCCTAGCGATAATAATAGTAAAATATGGCTAATAGTGCATGTTCTATTGATAATAATAAAAGTAATAAGTATATGTATTACAGTTCTATCGATAATAACTGCATAATATGGGTAATGATGCATGTTATATTGATGATAATAAAAGTAATACGTATATTTATTATAGTTCTAGCGATAATAACTGCATAATACGGGTAATAATGCATGTTATATTGATAATAATATAAGTAATAAGTATAATTATTACAGTTCTAGCGATAATAACTGCATAATATGGGTAATAATGCATGTTATATTGATAATAATAAAAGTAATAAGTATATTTATTATAGTTCTAGCGATTTTAACTGCATAATATGGGTTATAATGCATGTTATATTGATGATAATGAAAGTTGCAAGTATATTTATTACATTTCTAGCGATAATAACTGCATTATATGCGTAATAATGCATGTTATATTGATAATAATAAAAGTAATAAGTATATTTATTATAGTTCCATGGATAATAACTGCATAATATGGGTAATAATGCATGTTATATTGATGATAATGAAAATAGTAAGTATATTTATTACAGTTCTAGCGATAATAACTGCATTATATGGGTAATAATGCATGTTATATTGATGATAATAAAAGTAATACGCTTATTTATTATAGTTCTGGCGGTAATAACTGCATTATATGGGTAATAATGCAGGTTATATTGCTAATAATATAAGGAATAAGTATAATTATTACAGTTCTAGCGATAATAACTGCATTATATGGGTAATAATGCATGTTATATTGATAATAATAAAAGTAATAAGTATATTTATTATAGTTCTATCGATAATAACTGCATTATATGGGTCGTAATGCATGTTATATTGATAATATTAGGAGTAATAAGTATAATTATTGTAGTCCTAGCGATAGTAATAGTAAAATATGGCTAATAGTGCATGTTCTATTGATAATAATAAAAGTAATAAGTATATTTATTACAGTTCTATCGATAATAACTGCATAATATGGGTAATAATGCAAGTTATATTGATGATAATAAAAGTAATACGTATATTTATTATAATTCTAGCAATTATAACTGCATTATATGGGTAATAGTGCATGTTATATTGATAATATCGGGAGTAATAAGTATAATTATTATAGTTCCAGCGATAATAATAGTACAATATGCCTAATAGTGCATGTTATATTGATAATAATAAAAGTAATAAGTATAATTATTATAGTTCTAGCGATAATAATAGTAAAATATGGCTAAGAGTGCATGTTATATTGATAATAGTAAAAGTAATAAGTATATTTATTATAGTTCTATGGATAATAACTGCATAATATGGGTAATAATGCATGTTATATTGATGATAATGAAAGTAGTAAGTATATTTATTACAGTTCTAGCGATAATAACTGCATTATATGGGTAATAATGCATGTTATATTGATAATAATAAAAGTAATAAGTATATTTATTATAGTTCTATGGATAATAACTGCATAATATGGGTAATAATGCATGTTATATTGGTGATAATGAAAGTAGTAAGTATATTTATTACAGATCTAGCGATAATAACTGCATTATATGGGTAATAATGCATGTTATATTGATAATATTGGGAGTAATAAGTATAATTATTATAGTCCTAGCGATAATAATAGTAAAATATGGCTAATAGTGTATGTTCTAGTGATAATAATAAAAGTAATAAGTATATGTATTACAGTTCTATCGATAATAACTGCATAATATGGGTAATAATGCATGTTATATTGATGATAATAAAAGTAATACGTATATTTATTATAGTTCTAGCGATAATAACTGCATAATATGGGTAATAATGCATGTTATATTGATGATAATGAAAGTAGTAAATATATTTATTACAGTTCTAGCGATAATAACTGCATTATATGGGTAATAATGCATGTTATATTGATAATATTGGGAGTAATAAGTATAATTATTATAGTCCTAGCGATAATAATAGTAAAATATGGCTAATAGTGCATGTTCTATTGATAATAATAAAAGTAATAAGTATATGTATTACAGTTCTATCGATAATAACTGCATAATATGGGTAATGATGCATGTTATATTGATGATAATAAAAGTAATACGTATATTTATTATAGTTCTAGCGATAATAACTGCATAATACGGGTAATAATGCATGTTATATTGATAATAATATAAGTAATAAGTATAATTATTACAGTTCTAGCGATAATAACTGCATAATATGGGTAATAATGCATGTTATATTGATAATAATAAAAGTAATAAGTATATTTATTATAGTTCTAGCGATTATAACTGCATAATATGGGTTATAATGCATGTTATATTGAGAATAATATAAGTAATAAGTATAATTATTACAGTTCTAGCGATAATAACTGCATTATCGGGGTAATAATGCATGTTATATTGATAATAATATAAGTAGTAAGTATATTTATTACAGTTCTATCGATAATAACTGCATAATATGGGTAATAATGCATGTTATATTGATGATAATAAAAGTAATACGTATATTTATTATAATTCTAGCAATTATAACTGCATTATATGGGTAATAATGCATGTTATATTGATAATATCGGGAGTAATAAGTATAATTATTATAGTTCCAGCGATAATAATAGTACAATATGCCTAATAGTGCATGTTATATTGATAATAATAAAAGTAATAAGTATAATTATTATAGTTCTAGCGATAATAATAGTAAAATATGGCTAAGAGTGCATGTTATATTGATAATAGTAAAAGTAATAAGTATATTTATTATAGTTCTATGGATAATAACTGCATAATATGGGTAATAATGCATGTTATATTGATGATAATGAAAGTAGTAAGTATATTTATTACAGTTCTAGCGATAATAACTGCATTATATGGGTAATAATGCATGTTATATTGATAATAATAAAAGTAATAAGTATATTTATTATAGTTCTATGGATAATAACTGCATAATATGGGTAATAATGCATGTTATATTGGTGATAATGAAAGTAGTAAGTATATTTATTACAGATCTAGCGATAATAACTGCATTATATGGGTAATAATGCATGTTATATTGATAATATTGGGAGTAATAAGTATAATTATTATAGTCCTAGCGATAATAATAGTAAAATATGGCTAATAGTGTATGTTCTAGTGATAATAATAAAAGTAATAAGTATATGTATTACAGTTCTATCGATAATAACTGCATAATATGGGTAATAATGCATGTTATATTGATGATAATAAAAGTAATACGTATATTTATTATAGTTCTAGCGATAATAACTGCATAATATGGGTAATAATGCATGTTATATTGATGATAATGAAAGTAGTAAATATATTTATTACAGTTCTAGCGATAATAACTGCATTATATGGGTAATAATGCATGTTATATTGATAATATTGGGAGTAATAAGTATAATTATTATAGTCCTAGCGATAATAATAGTAAAATATGGCTAATAGTGCATGTTCTATTGATAATAATAAAAGTAATAAGTATATGTATTACAGTTCTATCGATAATAACTGCATAATATGGGTAATGATGCATGTTATATTGATGATAATAAAAGTAATACGTATATTTATTATAGTTCTAGCGATAATAACTGCATAATACGGGTAATAATGCATGTTATATTGATAATAATATAAGTAATAAGTATAATTATTACAGTTCTAGCGATAATAACTGCATAATATGGGTAATAATGCATGTTATATTGATAATAATAAAAGTAATAAGTATATTTATTATAGTTCTAGCGATTATAACTGCATAATATGGGTTATAATGCATGTTATATTGAGAATAATATAAGTAATAAGTATAATTATTACAGTTCTAGCGATAATAACTGCATTATCGGGGTAATAATGCATGTTATATTGATAATAATATAAGTAGTAAGTATATTTATTACAGTTCTATCGATAATAACTGCATAATATGGGTAATAATGCATGTTATATTGATGATAATAAAAGTAATACGTATATTTATTATAATTCTAGCAATTATAACTGCATTATATGGGTAATAATGCATGTTATATTGATAATATCGGGAGTAATAAGTATAATTATTATAGTTCCAGCGATAATAATAGTACAATATGCCTAATAGTGCATGTTATATTGATAATAATAAAAGTAATAAGTATAATTATTATAGTTCTAGCGATAATAATAGTAAAATATGGCTAAGAGTGCATGTTATATTGATAATAGTAAAAGTAATAAGTATATTTATTATAGTTCTATGGATAATAACTGCATAATATGGGTAATAATGCATGTTATATTGATGATAATGAAAGTAGTAAGTATATTTATTACAGTTCTACCGATAATAACTGCATTATATGGGTAATAATGCATGTTATATTGATAATAATAAAAGTAATAAGTATATTTATTATAGTTCTATGGATAATAACTGCATAATATGGGTAATAATGCATGTTATATTGGTGATAATGAAAGTAGTAAGTATATTTATTACAGATCTAGCGATAATAACTGCATTATATGGGTAATAATGCATGTTATATTGATAATATTGGGAGTAATAAGTATAATTATTATAGTCCTAGCGATAATAATAGTAAAATATGGCTAATAGTGTATGTTCTAGTGATAATAATAAAAGTAATAAGTATATGTATTACAGTTCTATCGATAATAACTGCATAATATGGGTAATAATGCATGTTATATTGATGATAATAAAAGTAATACGTATATTTATTATAGTTCTAGCGATAATAACTGCATAATATGGGTAATAATGCATGTTATATTGATGATAATGAAAGTAGTAAATATATTTATTACAGTTCTAGCGATAATAACTGCATTATATGGGTAATAATGCATGTTATATTGATAATATTGGGAGTAATAAGTTTAATTATTATAGTCCTAGCGATAATAATAGTAAAATATGGCTAATAGTGCATGTTCTATTGATAATAATAAAAGTAATAAGTATATGTATTACAGTTCTATCGATAATAACTGCATAATATGGGTAATGATGCATGTTATATTGATGATAATAAAAGTAATACGTATATTTATTATAGTTCTAGCGATAATAACTGCATAATACGGGTAATAATGCATGTTATATTGATAATAATATAAGTAATAAGTATAATTATTACAGTTCTAGCGATAATAACTGCATAATATGGGTAATAATGCATGTTATATTGATAATAATAAAAGTAATAAGTATATTTATTATAGTTCTAGCGATTATAACTGCATAATATGGGTTATAATGCATGTTATATTGAGAATAATATAAGTAATAAGTATAATTATTACAGTTCTAGCGATAATAACTGCATTATCGGGGTAATAATGCATGTTATATTGATAATAATAGAAGTAGTAAGTATATTTATTACAGTTCTATCGATAATAACTGCATAATATGGGTAATAATGCATGTTATATTGATGATAATAAAAGTAATACGTATATTTATTATAATTCTAGCAATTATAACTGCATTATATGGGTAATAATGCATGTTATATTGATAATATCGGGAGTAATAAGTATAATTATTATAGTTCCAGCGATAATAATAGTAAAATATGGCTAATAGTGCATGTTCTATTGATAATAATAAAAGTAATAAGTATATGTATTACAGTTCTATCGATAATAACTGCATAATATGGGTAATGATGCATGTTATATTGATGATAATAAAAGTAATACGTATATTTATTATAGTTCTAGCGATAATAACTGCATAATACGGGTAATAATGCATGTTATATTGATAATAATATAAGTAATAAGTATAATTATTACAGTTCTAGCGATAATAACTGCATAATATGGGTAATAATGCATGCTATATTGATAATAATAAAAGTAATAAGTATATTTATTATAGTTCTAGCGATTATAACTGCATAATATGGGTTATAATGCATGTTATATTGAGAATAATATAAGTAATAAGTATAATTATTACAGTTCTAGCGATAATAACTGCATTATCGGGGTAATAATGCATGTTATATTGATAATAATATAAGTAGTAAGTATATTTATTACAGTTCTATCGATAATAACTGCATAATATGGGTAATAATGCATGTTATATTGATGATAATAAAAGTAATACGTATATTTATTATAATTCTAGCAATTATAACTGCATTATATGGGTAATAATGCATGTTATATTGATAATATCGGGAGTAATAAGTATAATTATTATAGTTCCAGCGATAATAATAGTACAATATGCCTAATAGTGCATGTTATATTGATAATAATAAAAGTAATAAGTATAATTATTATAGTTCTAGCGATAATAATAGTAAAATATGGCTAAGAGTGCATGTTATATTGATAATAGTAAAAGTAATAAGTATATTTATTATAGTTCTATGGATAATAACTGCATAATATGGGTAATAATGCATGTTATATTGATGATAATGAAAGTAGTAAGTATATTTATTACAGTTCTAGCGATAATAACTGCATTATATGGGTAATAATGCATGTTATATTGATAATAATAAAAGTAATAAGTATATTTATTATAGTTCTATGGATAATAACTGCATAATATGGGTAATAATGCATGTTATATTGGTGATAATGAAAGTAGTAAGTATATTTATTACAGATCTAGCGATAATAACTGCATTATATGGGTAATAATGCATGTTATATTGATAATATTGGGAGTAATAAGTATAATTATTATAGTCCTAGCGATAATAATAGTAAAATATGGCTAATAGTGTATGTTCTAGTGATAATAATAAAAGTAATAAGTATATGTATTACAGTTCTATCGATAATAACTGCATAATATGGGTAATAATGCATGTTATATTGATGATAATAAAAGTAATACGTATATTTATTATAGTTCTAGCGATAATAACTGCATAATATGGGTAATAATGCATGTTATATTGATGATAATGAAAGTAGTAAATATATTTATTACAGTTCTAGCGATAATAACTGCATTATATGGGTAATAATGCATGTTATATTGATAATATTGGGAGTAATAAGTATAATTATTATAGTCCTAGCGATAATAATAGTAAAATATGGCTAATAGTGCATGTTCTATTGATAATAATAAAAGTAATAAGTATATGTATTACAGTTCTATCGATAATAACTGCATAATATGGGTAATGATGCATGTTATATTGATGATAATAAAAGTAATACGTATATTTATTATAGTTCTAGCGATAATAACTGCATAATACGGGTAATAATGCATGTTATATTGATAATAATATAAGTAATAAGTATATTTATTATAGTTCTATGGATAATAACTGCATAATATGGGTAATAATGCATGTTATATTGGTGATAATGAAAGTAGTAAGTATATTTATTACAGATCTAGCGATAATAACTGCATTATATGGGTAATAATGCATGTTATATTGATAATATCGGGAGTAATAAGTATAATTATTATAGTTCCAGCGATAATAATAGTACAATATGCCTAATAGTGCATGTTATATTGATAATAATAAAAGTAATAAGTATAATTATTATAGTTCTAGCGATAATAATAGTAAAATATGGCTAAGAGTGCATGTTATATTGATAATAGTAAAAGTAATAAGTATATTTATTATAGTTCTATGGATAATAACTGCATAATATGGGTAATAATGCATGTTATATTGATGATAATGAAAGTAGTAAGTATATTTATTACAGTTCTAGCGATAATAACTGCATTATATGGGTAATAATGCATGTTATATTGATAATAATAAAAGTAATAAGTATATTTATTATAGTTCTATGGATAATAACTGCATAATATGGGTAATAATGCATGTTATATTGGTGATAATGAAAGTAGTAAGTATATTTATTACAGATCTAGCGATAATAACTGCATTATATGGGTAATAATGCATGTTATATTGATAATATTGGGAGTAATAAGTATAATTATTATAGTCCTAGCGATAATAATAGTAAAATATGGCTAATAGTGTATGTTCTAGTGATAATAATAAAAGTAATAAGTATATGTATTACAGTTCTATCGATAATAACTGCATAATATGGGTAATAATGCATGTTATATTGATGATAATAAAAGTAATACGTATATTTATTATAGTTCTAGCGATAATAACTGCATAATATGGGTAATAATGCATGTTATATTGATGATAATGAAAGTAGTAAATATATTTATTACAGTTCTAGCGATAATAACTGCATTATATGGGTAATAATGCATGTTATATTGATAATATTGGGAGTAATAAGTTTAATTATTATAGTCCTAGCGATAATAATAGTAAAATATGGCTAATAGTGCATGTTCTATTGATAATAATAAAAGTAATAAGTATATGTATTACAGTTCTATCGATAATAACTGCATAATATGGGTAATGATGCATGTTATATTGATGATAATAAAAGTAATACGTATATTTATTATAGTTCTAGCGATAATAACTGCATAATACGGGTAATAATGCATGTTATATTGATAATAATATAAGTAATAAGTATAATTATTACAGTTCTAGCGATAATAACTGCATAATATGGGTAATAATGCATGTTATATTGATAATAATAAAAGTAATAAGTATATTTATTATAGTTCTAGCGATTATAACTGCATAATATGGGTTATAATGCATGTTATATTGAGAATAATATAAGTAATAAGTATAATTATTACAGTTCTAGCGATAATAACTGCATTATCGGGGTAATAATGCATGTTATATTGATAATAATAGAAGTAGTAAGTATATTTATTACAGTTCTATCGATAATAACTGCATAATATGGGTAATAATGCATGTTATATTGATGATAATAAAAGTAATACGTATATTTATTATAATTCTAGCAATTATAACTGCATTATATGGGTAATAATGCATGTTATATTGATAATATCGGGAGTAATAAGTATAATTATTATAGTTCCAGCGATAATAATAGTAAAATATGGCTAATAGTGCATGTTCTATTGATAATAATAAAAGTAATAAGTATATGTATTACAGTTCTATCGATAATAACTGCATAATATGGGTAATGATGCATGTTATATTGATGATAATAAAAGTAATACGTATATTTATTATAGTTCTAGCGATAATAACTGCATAATACGGGTAATAATGCATGTTATATTGATAATAATATAAGTAATAAGTATAATTATTACAGTTCTAGCGATAATAACTGCATAATATGGGTAATAATGCATGCTATATTGATAATAATAAAAGTAATAAGTATATTTATTATAGTTCTAGCGATTATAACTGCATAATATGGGTTATAATGCATGTTATATTGAGAATAATATAAGTAATAAGTATAATTATTACAGTTCTAGCGATAATAACTGCATTATCGGGGTAATAATGCATGTTATATTGATAATAATATAAGTAGTAAGTATATTTATTACAGTTCTATCGATAATAACTGCATAATATGGGTAATAATGCATGTTATATTGATGATAATAAAAGTAATACGTATATTTATTATAATTCTAGCAATTATAACTGCATTATATGGGTAATAATGCATGTTATATTGATAATATCGGGAGTAATAAGTATAATTATTATAGTTCCAGCGATAATAATAGTACAATATGCCTAATAGTGCATGTTATATTGATAATAATAAAAGTAATAAGTATAATTATTATAGTTCTAGCGATAATAATAGTAAAATATGGCTAAGAGTGCATGTTATATTGATAATAGTAAAAGTAATAAGTATATTTATTATAGTTCTATGGATAATAACTGCATAATATGGGTAATAATGCATGTTATATTGATGATAATGAAAGTAGTAAGTATATTTATTACAGTTCTAGCGATAATAACTGCATTATATGGGTAATAATGCATGTTATATTGATAATAATAAAAGTAATAAGTATATTTATTATAGTTCTATGGATAATAACTGCATAATATGGGTAATAATGCATGTTATATTGGTGATAATGAAAGTAGTAAGTATATTTATTACAGATCTAGCGATAATAACTGCATTATATGGGTAATAATGCATGTTATATTGATAATATTGGGAGTAATAAGTATAATTATTATAGTCCTAGCGATAATAATAGTAAAATATGGCTAATAGTGTATGTTCTAGTGATAATAATAAAAGTAATAAGTATATGTATTACAGTTCTATCGATAATAACTGCATAATATGGGTAATAATGCATGTTATATTGATGATAATAAAAGTAATACGTATATTTATTATAGTTCTAGCGATAATAACTGCATAATATGGGTAATAATGCATGTTATATTGATAATAATAAAAGTAATAAGTATATTTATTATAGTTCTAGCGATTATAACTGCATAATATGGGTTATAATGCATGTTATATTGAGAATAATATAAGTAATAAGTATAATTATTACAGTTCTAGCGATAATAACTGCATTATCGGGGTAATAATGCATGTTATATTGATAATAATATAAGTAGTAAGTATATTTATTACAGTTCTATCGATAATAACTGCATAATATGGGTAATAATGCATGTTATATTGATGATAATAAAAGTAATACGTATATTTATTATAATTCTAGCAATTATAACTGCATTATATGGGTAATAATGCATGTTATATTGATAATATCGGGAGTAATAAGTATAATTATTATAGTTCCAGCGATAATAATAGTACAATATGCCTAATAGTGCATGTTATATTGATAATAATAAAAGTAATAAGTATAATTATTATAGTTCTAGCGATAATAATAGTAAAATATGGCTAAGAGTGCATGTTATATTGATAATAGTAAAAGTAATAAGTATATTTATTATAGTTCTATGGATAATAACTGCATAATATGGGTAATAATGCATGTTATATTGATGATAATGAAAGTAGTAAGTATATTTATTACAGTTCTAGCGATAATAACTGCATTATATGGGTAATAATGCATGTTATATTGATAATAATAAAAGTAATAAGTATATTTATTATAGTTCTATGGATAATAACTGCATAATATGGGTAATAATGCATGTTATATTGGTGATAATGAAAGTAGTAAGTATATTTATTACAGATCTAGCGATAATAACTGCATTATATGGGTAATAATGCATGTTATATTGATAATATTGGGAGTAATAAGTATAATTATTATAGTCCTAGCGATAATAATAGTAAAATATGGCTAATAGTGTATGTTCTAGTGATAATAATAAAAGTAATAAGTATATGTATTACAGTTCTATCGATAATAACTGCATAATATGGGTAATAATGCATGTTATATTGATGATAATAAAAGTAATACGTATATTTATTATAGTTCTAGCGATAATAACTGCATGATATGGGTAATAATGCATGTTATATTGATGATAATGAAAGTAGTAAATATATTTATTACAGTTCTAGCGATAATAACTGCATTATATGGGTAATAATGCATGTTATATTGATAATATTGGGAGTAATAAGTATAATTATTATAGTCCTAGCGATAATAATAGTAAAATATGGCTAATAGTGCATGTTCTATTGATAATAATAAAAGTAATAAGTATATGTATTACAGTTCTATCGATAATAACTGCATAATATGGGTAATGATGCATGTTATATTGATGATAATAAAAGTAATACGTATATTTATTATAGTTCTAGCGATAATAACTGCATAATACGGGTAATAATGCATGTTATATTGATAATAATATAAGTAATAAGTATAATTATTACAGTTCTAGCGATAATAACTGCATAATATGGGTAATAATGCATGTTATATTGATAATAATATAAATAATAAGTATAATTATTACAGTTCTGGCGATAATAACTGCATTATATGGGTAATAATGCACGCTATATTGCTAATAATATAAGTAATAAGTATAATTATTACAGTTCTATTGATAATAACTGCATAATATGGGTAATAATGCATGTTATATTGATAATAATATAAGTAATAAGTATAATTATTACAGTTGTAGCGATCATAACTGCATTATATGGGTAATAATGCATGTTATATTGATAATAATATAAGTAATAAGTATAAATATTACAGTTCTAGCGATAATAACTGCATAATATGGGTAATAATGCACGTTATACTGCTAATAATATAAGTAATAAGTATAATTATTACAGTTCTGGTGATAATAACTGCATTATATGGGTAATAATGCATGTTATATTGATAATATCGGGAGTAATAAGTATAATTATTATAGTTCTAGCGATAATAATAGTACAATATGGCTAATAATGCATGTTATATTGATAATATCGGGAGTAATAAGTATAATTTTTATAGTTCTAGCGGTAATAATAGTAAAATATGGCTAATAGTGCATGTTATATTGATAATAACAAAAATAATAAGTATATTTATTATAGTTCTAGCGATTATAACTGCATAATATAAGTTATAATGCATGTTATATTGAGAATAATATAAGTAATAAGTATAATTATTACAGTTCTAGCGATAATAACTGCATTATATGGGTAATAATGCACGTTATATTGCTAATAATATAAGTAATAAGTATAATTATTATAATTCTAGCGATAATAATAGTAAAATATGGCTAATAGTGCATGTTATATTGATAATAATAAATGTAATAAGTATATTTATTATAGTTCTATCGATAATAACTGCATAATATGGGTAATAATGCATGTTATATTGATGATAATAAAAGTAATACGTATATTTATTATAGTTCTAGCGATTATAACTGCATTATATGGGTAATAATGCATGTTATATTGATAATATCGGGAGTAATAAGTATAATTATTATAGTTCCAGCGATAATAATAGTACAATGTGCCTAATAGTGCATGTTATATTGATAATAGTAAAAGTAATAAGTATATTTATTATAGTTCTATGGATAATAACTGCATAAAATGGGTAATAATGCATGTTATATTGATGATAATGAAAGTAGTAAGTATATTTATTACAGTTCTAGCGATAATAACTGCATTATATGGGTAATAATGCATGTTATATCGATAATAATAAAAGTAATAAGTATATTTATTATAGTTCTATGGATAATAACTGCATAATATGGGTAATAATGCATGTTATATTGGTGATAATGAAAGTAGTAAGTATATTTATTACAGATCTAGCGATAATAACTGCATTATATGGGTAATAAGGCATGTTATATTGATAATATTGGGAGTAATAAGTATAATTATTATAGTCCTAGCGATAATAATAGTAAAATATGGCTAATAGTGTATGTTCTAGTGATAATAATAAAAGTAATAAGTATATGTATTACAGTTCTATCGATAATAACTGCATAATATGGGTAATAATGCATGTTATATTGATGATAATAAAAGTAATACGTATATTTATTATAGTTCTAGCGATAATAACTGCATAATATGGGTAATAATGCATGTTATATTGATGATAATGAAAGTAGTAAATATATTTATTACAGTTCTAGCGATAATAACTGCATTATATGGGTAATAATGCATGTTATATTGATAATATTGGGAGTAATAAGTATAATTATTATAGTCCTAGCGATAATAATAGTAAAATATGGCTAATAGTGCATGTTCTATTGATAATAATAAAAGTAATAAGTATATGTATTACAGTTCTATCGATAATAACTGCATAATATGGGTAATGATGCATGTTATATTGATGATAATAAAAGTAATACGTATATTTATTATAGTTCTAGCGATAATAACTGCATAATACGGGTAATAATGCATGTTATATTGATAATAATATAAGTAATAAGTATAATTATTACAGTTCTAGCGATAATAACTGCATAATATGGGTAATAATGCATGTTATATTGATAATAATAAAAGTAATACGTATATTTATTATAGTTCTATCGATAATAACTGCATAATATGGGTAATAATGCATGTCATATTGATAATAATATAAGTAATAAGTATAATTATTACAGTTCTATCGATAATAACTGCATAATATTGGTAATAATGCATGTTATATTGATGATAATAAAAGTAGTACGTATATTTATTATAGTTCTAGCGATAATAACTGCATAACATGGGTAATAATGCATGTTATATTGATAATAATATAAGTAATAAGTATAATTATTACAGTTCTAGCGATAATAACTGCATAATATGGGTAATAATGCATGTTATATTGATAATAATAAAAGTAATAAGTATATTTATTATAGTTCTAGCGATTATAACTGCATAATATGGGTAATAATGCATGTTATATTGATAATAATAAAAGTAATAAGTATATTTATTACAGTTCTATCGATAATAACTGCATAATATGGGTAATGATGCATGTTATATTGATGATAATAAAAGTAATACGTATATTTATTATAGTTCTAGCGATAATAACTGCATAATATGGGTAATAATGCATGTTATATTGATAATAATATAAATAATAAGTATAATTATTACAGTTCTGGCGATAATAACTGCATTATATGGGTAATAATGCACGCTATATTGCTAATAATATAAGTAATAAGTATAATTATTACAGTTCTATTGATAATAACTGCATAATATGGGTAATAATGCATGTTATATTGATAATAATATAAGTAATAAGTATAATTATTACAGTTGTAGCGATAATAACTGCATTATATGGGTAATAATGCATGTTATATTGATAATAATATAAGTAATAAGTATAAATATTACAGTTCTAGCGATAATAACTGCATAATATGGGTAATAATGCACGTTATACTGCTAATAATATAAGTAATAAGTATAATTATTACAGTTCTGGTGATAATAACTGCATTATATGGGTAATAATGCATGTTATATTGATAATATCGGGAGTAATAAGTATAATTATTATAGTTCTAGCGATAATAATAGTACAATATGGCTAATAATGCATGTTATATTGATAATATCGGGAGTAATAAGTATAATTTTTATAGTTCTAGCGGTAATAATAGTAAAATATGGCTAATAGTGCATGTTATATTGATAATAATAAAAGTAATAAGTATATTTATTATAGTTCTAGCGATTATAACTGCATAATATAAGTTATAATGCATGTTATATTGAGAATAATATAAGTAATAAGTATAATTATTACAGTTCTAGCGATAATAACTGCATTATATGGGTAATAATGCATGTTATATTGATAATAATATAAGTAGTAAGTATAATTATTAGAGTTCTAGCGATAATAACTGCATAATATGGGTAATAATGCATGTTATATTCATAATAATAATAGTAATAAGTATATTTATTATAGTTCCATCGATAATAACTGCATAATATGGGTAATAATGCATGTTATAATGATGATAATGAAAGCTGTAAGTATATTTATTACAGCTCTAGCGATAATAACTGCATTATATGCGTAATAATGCATGTTATATTGATAATATCGGGAGTAATAAGTATAATTATTATAGTTCTAGCGATAATAATAGTAAAATATGGGTAATAGTGCATGTTATATTGATAATAATAAAAGTAATAAGTATATTTATTACAGTTCTATCGATAATAACTGCATAATATGGGTAATAATGCATGTTATATTGATAATAATAAAAGTAATAAGTATATTTATTATAGTTCTATCGATAATAGCTGCATAATAATAAAAGTAGTAACTATATTTATTATAGTTCTAGCGATTATAACTGCATAATATGGGTAATAATGCATGTTATATTGAGAATAATGAAAGTAATAAGTATAATTATTACAGTTCTAGCGATAATAACTGCATTATATGCGTAATAATGCATGTTATATTGATAATATCGGGAGTAATAAGTGTAATTATTATAGTTCTAGCGATAATAATAGTAAAATATGGCTAATAGTGCATGTTATATTGATAATAATGAAAGTAATAAGTATATTTATTACAGTTCTATCGATAATAACTGCATAATGTTGGTAATAATGCATGTTTTATTGATGATAATAAAAGTAATACGTATATTTATTATAGTTCTATCGATAATAACTGCATAATATGGGTAATAATGCATGTCATATTGATAATAATATAAGTAATAAGTATAATTATTACAGTTCTATCGATAATAACTGCATAATATTGGTAATAATGCATGTTATATTGATGATAATAAAAGTAGTACGTATATTTATTATAGTTCTAGCGATAATAACTGCATAACATGGCTAATAATGCATGTTATATTGATAATAATATAAGTAATAAGTATAATTATTACAGTTCTAGCGATAATAACTGCATAATATGGGTAATAATGCATGTTATATTGATAATAATAAAAGTAATAAGTATATTTATTACAGTTCTATCGATAATAACTGCATTATATGGGTAATAATGCATGTTATATTGATAATAATATAAGTAGTAAGTATAATTATTACAGTTCTAGCGATAATAACTGAATAATGTTGGTAATAATACATGTCTTATTGATGATAATAAAAGTAGTACGTATATTTATTATAGTTCTAGCAATAATAACTGCATAACATGGGTAATAATGCGTGTTATATTGATAATAATATAAGTAATAAGTATAATTATTACAGTTCTAGCGATAATAACTGCATAATATGGGTAATAATGCATGTTATATTGATAATAATAAAAGTAATAAGTATATTTATTACAGTTCTATCGATAATAACTGCATAATGTTGGTAATAATGCATGTTTTATTGATGATAATAAAAGTAATACGTATATATATTATAGTTCTATCGATAGTAACTGCATAATATGGGTAATAATGCATGTTATATTGATAATAATATGTAGTAAGTATAATTATTACAGTTCTAGAGATAATAACTGCATCATATGGTTAATAATGCATGTTATATTGATAATAATATAAGTAGTAAGTATAATTACTAGAGTTCTAGTTATAATAACTGCATAATATGGGTAATAATGCATGTTATATTGGTAATAATAATAGTAATAAGTATATTTATTATAGTTCTATCGATAATAACTGCATAATATGGGTAATAATGCATGTTATATTGATAATAATATAAGTAATAAGTATAATTATTACAGTTCTAGCGATAATAACTGCATAATATGGGTAATAATGCATGTTATATTGATAATAATAAAAGTAATTAGTATATTTATTACAGTTCTATCGATAATAACTGCATAATGTTGGTAATAATGCATGTCTTATTGATGATAATAAAAGTAGTACGTATTTTTATTATAGTTCTAGCGATAATAACTGCATAACATGGGTAATAATGCATGTTATATTGATAATAATATAAGTAATAAGTATAATTATTACAGTTCTAGCGATAATAACTGCATTATATGCGTAATAATGCATGTTATATTGATAATATCGGGAGTAATAAGTGTAATTATTATAGTTCTAGCGATAATAATAGTAAAATATGGCTAAGAGTGTCTGTTACATTGATAATAATACAAGTAATAAGTATATTTATTATACTTCTGTCGATAATAACTGCATTATATGGGTAATAATGCATGTTATATTGATAATAATACAAGTAATAAGTATAATTACTACAGTTCTAGCGATAATAACTCCATTATATGGGTAATAATGCATGTTATATTGATAATAATATAAGTAATAAGTATAATTATTACAGTTCTAGCGATAATAACTTCATTATATGGGTAATAATGCATGTTATATTGATAATATCGGGAGTAATAAGTATAATTATTATAGTTCTAGCGATAATAATAGTACAATATGGATAATAGTGCATGTTATATTGATAATAATATAAGTAATAAGTATAATTATTACAGTTCTAGCGATAATAACTGCATAATATGGGCAATAATGCATGTTATATTGATAATAATAATAGTAATAAGTATATTTATTATAGTTCTATCGATAATAATAGTAAAATATGGGTAATAGTGCATGTTATATTGGTAATAATATAAGTAATAAGTATAGTTATTACAGTTCTAGCGATAATAACTGCATTATATGGGTCATAATGCATGTTATATTGATAATATTGGGAGTAATAAGTATAATTATTATAGTCCTAGCGATGGTAATAGTAAAATATGGCTAATAGTGCATGTTCTATTGATAATAATAAAAGTAATAAGTATATTTTTGTTACAGTTCTATCGATAATAACTGCATAATATGGGTAATGATGCATGTTATATTGATGATAATAAAAGTAATACGTATATTTATTATAGTTCTAGCGATAATAACTGCATAATATGGGTAATAATGCATGTTATATTGATAATAATATAAATAATAAGTATAATTATTACAGTTCTGGCGATAATAACTGCATTATATGGGTAATAATGCACGCTATATTGCTAATAATATAAGTAATAAGTATAATTATTACAGTTCTATCGATAATAACTGCATAATATGGGTAATAATGCATGTTATATTGATAATAATATAAGTAATAAGTATAATTATTACAGTTGTAGCGATAATAACTGCATTATATGGGTAATAATGCATGTTATATTGATAATAATAATAGTAATAAGTATATTTATTATAGTTCTATCGATAATAACTGCATAATATGGGTAATAATGCATGTTATATTGATGATAATGAAAGCTGTAAGTATATTTATTACAGCTCTAGCGATAATAACTGCATTATATGCGTAATAATGCATGTTATATTGATAATATCGGGAGTAATAAGTATAATTATTATAGTTCTAGCGACAATAATAGTAAAATATGGGTAATAGTGCATGTTATATTGATAATAATAAAAGTAATAAGTATATTTATTACAGTTCTATCGATAATAACTGCATAATATGGGTAATAATGCATGTTATATTGATAATAATAAAAGTAATAAGTATATTTATTATAGTTCTATCGATAATAGCTGCATAATAATAAAAGTAGTAACTATATTTATTATAGTTCTAGCGATTATAACTGCATAATATGGGTAATAATGCATGTTATATTGAGAATAATGAAAGTAATAAGTATAATTATTACAGTTCTAGCGATAATAACTGCATTATATGCGTAATAATGCATGTTATATTGATAATATCGGGAGTAATAAGTGTAATTATTATAGTTCTAGCGATAATAATAGTACAATATGGCTAATAGTGCATGTTATATTGATAATATTAAAAGTAATAAGTATAATTATTATAGTTCTAGCGATAATAATAGTAAAATATGGCTAAGAGTGTCTGTTACATTGATAATAATACAAGTAATAAGTATATTTATTATACTTCTGTCGATAATAACTGCATTATATGGGTAATAATGCATGTTATATTGATAATAATACAAGTAATAAGTATAATTACTACAGTTCTAGCGATAATAACTCCATTATATGGGTAATAATGCATGTTACATTGATAATAATATAAGTAATAAGTATAATTATTACAGTTCTAGCGATAATAACTGCATTATATGGGTAATAATGCATGTTATATTGATAATATCGGGAGTAATAAGTATAATTATTATAGTTCTAGCGATAATAATAGTACAATATGGATAATAGTGCATGTTATATTGATAATAATAAAAGTAATGAGTATATTTATTACAGTTCTATCGATAATAACTGCATAATATGGGTAATAATGCATGTTATATTGATAATAATATAAGTAATAAGTATAATTATTACAGTTCTAGCGATAATAACTGCATAATATTGGTAATAATGCATGTTATATTGATGATAATAAAAGTAGTACGTATTTTTATTATAATTCTAGCGATAATAACTGCATAACATGGGTAATAATGCATGTTATATTGATAATAATATAAGTAATAAGTATATTTATTATAGTTCTAGCGATTATGACTGCATAATATAAGTTATAATGCATGTTATATTGAGAATAATATAAGTAATAAGTATAATTATTACAGTTCTAGCGATAATAACTGCATTATATGGGTAATAATGCATGTTATATTGATAATAATATAAGTAGTAGGTATAATTATTAGAGTTCTAGCGATAATAACTGCATAATATGGGTAATAATGCATGTTATATTGATAATAATAATAGTAATAAGTATATTTATTATAGTTCTATCGATAATAACTGCATAATATGGGTAATAATGCATGTTATATTGATGATAATGAAAGTTGTAAGTATATTTATTACTGTTCTAGCGATAATATCTGCATTATATGCGTAATAATGCATGTTATACTGATAATATCGGGAGTAATAAGTATAATTATTATAGTTCTAGCGATGATAATCGTAAAATATGGGTAATAGTGCATGTTATATTGATAATAATATAAGTAATAAGTATAATTATTACAGTTCTACCGATAATAACTGCATTATATGGGTCATAATGAATGTTATATTGATAATATTGGGAGTAATAAGTATAATTATTGCAGTTCTAGCGATAATAATAGTACAATATGGCGAATAATGCACGTTATATTGATAATATCGGGAGTAGTAAGTATAAGTATTATAGTTCTTGCGATAATAATAGTAAAATATGGCTAATAGTGCATGTTATATTGATAATAATAAAAGTAATAAGTATATTTATTACAGTTCTATCGATGATAACTGCATAATATGGGTAATAATGCATGTTATATTGATAATAGTATAAGTAATAAGTATAATTATTACAGTTCTGGCGATAATAACTGCATTATATGGGTAATAATGCACGTTATATTGCTAATAATATAAGTAATAAGTATAATTATTATAATTCTAGCGATAATAATAGTAAAATATGGCTAATAGTGCATGTTATATTGATAATAATAAAAGTAGTAACTATATTTATTATAGTTCTAGCGATTATAACTGCATAATATGGGTAATAATGCATGTTATATTGATAATAATATAAGTAATAAGTATAATTATTACAGTTCTAGCGATAATAACTGCATAATATGGGTAATAATGCACGTTATATTGCTAACAATATAAGTAATAAGTATAATTATTACAGTTCTAGCGATAATAACTGCATTATATGGGTAATAATGCATGTTATATTGATAATATCGGCAGTAATAAGTATAATTATTATAGTTCTAGCGATAATAATAGTACAATATGGCTAATAATGCATGTTATATTGATAATATCGGGAGTAATAAGTATAATTGTTATAGTTCTAGCGATAATAATAGTAAAATATGGCTAATAGTGCATGTTATATTGATAATAATAAAAGTAATAAGTATATTTATTACAGTTCTATCGATAATAACTGCATAATATGGGTATTAATGCATGTTATATTGATGATAATAAAAGTAATACGTATATTTATTATAGTTCTAGCGATAATAACTGCATAATATGGGTAATAATGCATGTTACATTGATAATAGTATAAGTAATAAGTATAATTATTACAGTTCTGGCGATAATAACTGCATTATATGGGTAATAATGCACGTTATATTGTAATAATATAAGTAATAAGTATAATTATTATAATTCTAGCGATAATAATAGTAAAATATGGCTAATAGTGCATGTTATATTGATAATAATAAATGTAATAAGTATATTTATTATAGTTCTATCGATAATAACTGCATAATATGGGTAATAATGCATGTTATATTGATGATAATAAAAGTAGTAACTATATTTATTATAGTTCTAGCGATTATAACTGCATAATATGGGTAATAATGCATGTTATATTGAGAATAATATAAGTAATAAGTATAATTATTACAGTTCTAGCGATAATAACTGCATTATTTGGGTAATAAT
Source organism: Megachile leachella (assembly GCA_963576845.1). Classification (NCBI taxonomy): domain Eukaryota; kingdom Metazoa; phylum Arthropoda; class Insecta; order Hymenoptera; family Megachilidae; genus Megachile; species Megachile leachella. The sequence goes on from CAUYWW010000216.1 coordinate 144,584, forward strand.
GGATGTTATATTGATAATATCGGGAGTAATAAGTACAATTATTACAGTTCCAGCGATAATAATAGTACAATATGCCTAATAGTGCATGTTATATTGATAATAATAAAAGTAATAAGTATAATTATTATAGCTCTAGCGATAATAATAGTAAAATATGGCTAAGAGTGCCTGTTATATTGATAATAATAAAAGTAATAAGTATATTTATTATACTTCTATCGATAATAACTGCATAATATGGGTAATAATGCATGTTATATTGATAATAATAAAAGTAATAAGTATATTTATTATAGTTCTATGGATAATAACTGCATAATATGGGTAATAATGCATGTTATATTGATGATAATGAAAGTAGTAAGTATATTTATTACAGTTCTAGCGATAATAACTGCATTATATGGGTAATAATGCATGTTATATTGATAATATTGGGAGTAATAAGTATAATTATTATAGTCCTAGCGATAATAATAGTAAAATATGGCTAATAGTGCATGTTCTATTGATAACAATAAAAGTAATAAGTATATGTATTACAGTTCTATCGATAATAACTGCATAATATGGGTAATGATGCATGTTATATTGATGATAATAAAAGTAATACGTATATTTATTATAGTTCTAGCGATAATAACTGCATAATATGGGTAATAATGCATGTTATATTGATAATAATATAAGTAATAAGTATAATTATTACAGTTCTGGCGATAATAACTGCATTATATGGGTAATAATGCCCGTTATATTGCCAATAATATAAGTAATAAGTATAATTATTACAGTTCTGGCGATAATAACTGCATTATATGGGTAATAATGCATGTTATATTGATAATAATATAAGTAATAAGTATAATTATTACAGTTCTAGCGATAATAACTGCATAATAGGGGTAATAATGCACGTTATATTGATAATATCGGGAGTAATAAGTATAATTATTATAGTTCTAGCGATAATACCAGCACAATATGGCTAATAATGCATGTTATATTGATAATATCGGGAGTAATAAGTATAATTATTATAGTTCTAGCGATAATAATAGTACAATATGGATAATAGTGCATGTTATATTGATAATAATAAAAGTAATCAGTATATTTATTACAGTTCTATCGATAATAACTGCATAATATGGGTAATAATGCACGTTATATTGCTAATAATATAAGTAATAAGTATAATTATTACAGTTCTGGCGATAATAACTGCATTATATGGGTAATAACGCACGTTATATTGCTAATAATATAAGTAATATGTATAATTATTATAGTTCTGGCGATAATAACTGCATTATATGGGTAATAACGCACGTTATATTGCTAATAATATAAGTAATAAGTATAATTATTATAGTTCTAGCGATAATAATAGTAAAATATGGCTAATAGTGCATGTTATATTGATAATAATAAAAGTAATAAGTATATTTATTACAGTTCTATCGATAATAACTGCATAATATGGGTAATAATGCATGTTATATTGATAATAATAAAAGTAATAAGTATATTTATTATAGTTCTAGCGACTATAACTGCATAATATGGGTAATAATGCATGTTATATTGAGAATAATATAAGTAATGAGTATAATTATTACAGTTCTAGCGATAATCACTGCATTATATGGGTAATAATGCACGTTATATTGCTAATAATATAAGTAATAAGTATAATTATTACAGTTCTAGCGATAATAACTGCATTATATGGGTAATAATGCATGTTATATTGATAATAATATAAGTAATAAGTATAATTATTACAGTTCTAGCGATAATAACTGCATAATAGGGGTAATAATGCACGTTATATTGATAATATCGGGAGTAATAAGTATAATTATTATAGTTCTAGCGATAATACTAGCACAATATGGCTAATAATGCATGTTATATTGATAATATCGGGAGTAATAAGTATAATTATTATAGTTCTAGCGATAATAATAGTACAATATGGATAATAGTGCATGTTATATTGATAATAATTAAAGTAATCAGTATATTTATTACAGTTCTATCGATAATAACTGCATAATATGGGTAATAATGCATGTTATATTGATGATAATGAAAGTTGTAAGTATATTTATTACAGTTCTATCGATAATAACTGCATAATATGGGTAATGATGCATGTTATATTGATGATAATAAAAGTAATACGTATATTTATTATAGTTCTAGCGATAATAACTGCATAATATGGGTAATAATGCATGTTATATTGATAATAATATAAATAATAAGTATAATTATTACAGTTCTGGCGATAATAACTGCATTATATGGGTAATAATGCACGTTATATTGCTAATAACATAAGTAATAAGTATAATTATTGCAGTTCTAGCGATAATAACTGCATTATATTGCAAATAATGCATGTTATATTGATAATAATATAAGTAATAAGTATAATTATTACAGTTCTGGCGGTAATAACTGCATTATATGGGTAATAATGCAGGTTATATTGCTAATAATATAAGTAATAAGTATAATTATTACAGTTCTAGTGATAATAACTGCATTATATGGGTAATAATGCATGTTATATTGATAATAATAAAAGTAATAAGTATATTTATTATAGTTCTATCGATAATAACTGCATTATATGGGTCGTAATGCATGTTATATTGATAATATTGGGAGTAATAAGTATAATTATTATAGTCCTAGCGATAGTAATAGTAAAATATGGCTAATAGTGCATGTTCTATTGATAATAATAAAAGTTATAAGTATATTTATTACAGTTCTATCGATAATAACTGCGTAATATGGGTAATAATGCATGTTATATTGATAATAATAAAAGTAATACGTATATTTATTATAGTTCTAGCGATTATAACTGCATAATATGGGTTATAATGCATGTTATATTGAGAATAATATAAGTAATAAGTATAATTATTACAGTTCTAGCGATAATAACTGCATAATATGGGTAATAATGCATGTTATATTGATGATAATAAAAGTAATACGTATATTTATTATAATTCTACTGATTATAACTGCATTATATGGGTAATAATGCATGTTATATTGATAATATCGGGAGTAATAAGTATAATTATTATAGTTCCAGCGATAATAATAGTACAATATGCCTAATAGTGCATGTTATATTGATAATAATAAAAGTAATAAGTATAATTATTATAGTTCTAGCGATAATAATAGTAAAATATGGCTAAGAGTGCATGTTATATTGATAATAGTAAAAGTAATAAGTATATTTATTATAGTTCTATGGATAATAACTGCATAATATGGGTAATAATGCATGCTATATTGATGATAATGAAAGTAGTAAGTATATTTATTACAGTTCTAGCGATAATAACTGCATTATATGGGTAATAATGCATGTTATATTGATAATAATAAAAGTAATAAGTATATTTATTGTAGTTCTATGGACAATAACTGCATAATATGGGTAATAATGCATGTTATATTGGTGATAATGAAAGTAGTAAGTATATTTATTACAGATCTAGCGATAATAACTGCATTATATGGGTAATAATGCATGTTATATTGATAATATTGGGAGTAATAAGTATAATTATTGTAGTCCTAGCGATAATAATAGTAAAATATGGCTAATAGTGTATGTTCTACTGATAATAATAAAAGTAATAAGTATATGTATTACAGTTCTATCGATAATAACTGCATAATATGGGTAATAATGCATGTTATATTGCTGATAATAAAAGTAATACGTATATTTATTATAGTTCTAGCGATAATAACTGCATAATATGGGTAATAATGCATGTTATATTGATGATAATGAAAGTAGTAAATATATTTATTACAGTTCTAGCGATAATAACTGCATTATATGGGTAATAATGCATGTTATATTGATAATATTGGGAGTAATAAGTATAATTATTGTAGTCCTAGCGATAATAATAGTAAAATATGGCTAATAGTGCATGTTCTATTGATAATAATAAAAGTAATAAGTATATGTGTTACAGTTCTATCGATAATAACTGCATAATATGGGTAATGATGCATGTTATATTGATGATAATAAAAGTAATACGTATATTTATTATAGTTCTAGCGATAATAACTGCATAATACGGGTAATAATGCATGTTATATTGATAATAATATAAGTAATAAGTATAATTATTACAGTTCTAGCGATAATAACTGCATTATATGGGTAATAATGCATGTTATATTGATAATATCGGGAGTAATAAGTATAATTATTATAGTTCTAGCGATAATAATAGTACAATATGGATAATAGTGCATGTTATATTGATAATAATAAAAGTAATGAGTATATTTATTACAGTTCTATCGATAATAACTGCATAATATGGGTAATAATGCATGTTATATTGATAATAATAAAAGTAATACGTATATTTATTATAGTTCTAGCGATTATAACTGCATAATATGGGTTATAATGCATGTTATATTGAGAATAATATAAGTAATAAGTATAATTATTACAGTTCTAGCGATAATAACTGCATTATATGGGTAATAATGCATGTTATATTGATAATAATATAAGTAGTAAGTATAATTATTACAGTTCTAGCGATAATAACTGCATAATATTGGTAATAATGCATGTTATATTGATGATACTAAAAGTAGTACGTATATTTATTATAGTTCTAGCAATAATAACTGCATAACATGGGTAATAATGCATGTTATATTGATAATAATATAAGTAATAAGTATAATTATTACAGTTCTAGCGATAATAACTGCATAATATGGGTAATAATGCATGTTATATTGATAATAATAAAAGTAATAAGTATATTTATTACAGTTCTATCGATAATAACTGCATAATGTTGGTAATAATGCATGTTTTATTGATGATAATAAAAGTAATACGTATATATATTATAGTTCTATCGATAGTAACTGCATAATATGGGTAATAATGCATGTTATATTGATAATAATATGTAGTAAGTATAATTATTACAGTTCTAGAGATAATAACTGCATAATATTGGTAATAATGCATGTTATATTGATGATAATAAAAGTAGTATGTATTTTTATTATAGTTCTAGCGATAATAACTGCATAACATGGGTAATAATGCATGTTATATTGATAATAATATAAGTAATAAGTATAATTATTACAGTTCTAGCGATAATAACTGCATAATATGGGTAATAATGCATGTTATATTGATAATAATAAAAGTAATAAGTATATTTATTATAGTTCTAGCGATTATAACTGCATAATATAAGTTATAATGCATGTTATATTGGGAATAATATAAGTAATAAGTATAATTATTACAGTTCTAGCGATAATAACTGCATTATATGGGTAATAATGCATGTTATATTGATAATAATATAAGTAGTAAGTATAATTATTAGAGTTCTAGCGATAATAACTGCATAATATGGGTAATAATGCATGTTATATTGATAATAATAATAGTAATAAGTATATTTATTATAGTTCTATCGCTAATAACTGCATAATGTTGGTAATAATGCATGTTTTATTGATGATAATAAAAGTAATACGTATATATATTATAGATCTATCGATAATAACTGCATAATATGGGTAATAATGCATGTTATATTGATAATAATATAAGTAATAAGTATAATTATTACAGTTCTAGCGATAATAACTGCATAATATGGGCAATAATGCATGTTATATTGATAATAATAATAGTAATAAGTATATTTATTATAGTTCTATCGATAATAATAGTAAAATATGGGTAATAGTGCATGTTATATTGATAATAATATAAGTAATAAGTATAATTATTACAGCTCTAGCGATAATAACTGCATTATATGGGTCGTAATGCATGTTATATTGATAATATTGGGAGTAATAAGTATAATTATTATAGTCCTAGCGATAGTAATAGTAAAATATGGCTAATAGTGCATGTTCTATTGATAATAATAAAAGTAATAAGTATATTTATTACAGTTCTATCGATAATAACTGCGTAATATGGGTAATAATGCATGTTATATTGATGATAATGAAAGTTGCAAGTATATTTATTACATTTCTAGCGATAATAACTGCATTATATGCGTAATAATGCATGTTATATTGATAATAATAAAAGTAATAAGTATATTTATTATAGTTCCATGGATAATAACTGCATAATATGGGTAATAATGCATGTTATATTGATGATAATGAAAATAGTAAGTATATTTATTACAGTTCTAGCGATAATAACTGCATTATATGGGTAATAATGCATGTTATATTGATGATAATAAAAGTAATACGCTTATTTATTATAGTTCTAGCGATAATAACTGCATTATATGGGTAATAATGCATGTTATATTGATAATAATATAAGTAATAAGTATAATTATTACAGTTCTGGCGGTAATAACTGCATTATATGGGTAATAATGCAGGTTATATTGCTAATAATATAAGTAATAAGTATAATTATTACAGTTCTAGCGATAATAACTGCATTATATGGGTAATAATGCATGTTATATTGATAATAATAAAAGTAATAAGTATATTTATTATAGTTCTATCGATAATAACTGCATTATATGGGTCGTAATGCATGTTATATTGATAATATTGGGAGTAATAAGTATAATTATTATAGTCCTAGCGATAGTAATAGTAAAATATGGCTAATAGTGCATGTTCTATTGATAATAATAAAAGTAATAAGTATATTTATTATAGTTCTATCGATAACAACTGCATAATGTGGGTAATAATGCATGTTATATTGATGATAATAAAAGTAGTAAGTACATTTATTATAGTTCTAGCGATAATAACTGCATAACATGGGTAATAATGCATGTTATATTGATAATCATATAAGTAATAAGTATAATTATTACTGTTCTAGCGATAATAACTGCATTATATGGGTAATAATGCACGTTATATTGCTAATAATATAAGTAATAAGTATATTTATTACAGTTCTATCGATAATAACTGCATAATATGGGTAATGATGCATGTTATATTGATGATAATAAAAGTAATACGTATATTTATTATAGTTCTAGCGATAATAACTGCATAATATGGGTAATAATGCATGTTTTATTGATAATAATATAAATAATAAGTATAATTATTACAGCTCTGGCGATAATAACTGCATTATATGGGTAATAATGCACGTTATATTGCTAATAATATAAGTAATAAGTATAATTATTACAGTTCTAGCGATAATAACTGCATTATATGGGTCATAATGCATGTTATATTGATAATATTGGGAGTAATAAGTATAATTATTATAGTCCTAGCGATAGTAATAGTAAAATATGGCTAATAGTGCATGTTCTATTGATAATAATAAAAGTAATAAGTATATTTATTACAGTTCTATCGATAATAACTGCATAATATGGGTAATAATGCATGTTATATTGATGATAATAAAAGTAATACGTATATTTATTATAATTCTACTGATTATAACTGCATTATATGGGTAATAATGCATGTTATATTGATAATATCGGGAGTAATAAGTATAATTATTATAGTTCCAGCGATAATAATAGTACAATATGCCTAATAGTGCATGTTATATTGATAATAATAAAAGTAATAAGTATAATTATTATAGTTCTAGCGATAATAATAGTAAAATATGGCTAAGAGTGCATGTTATATTGATAATAGTAAAAGTAATAAGTATATTTATTATAGTTCTATGGATAATAACTGCATAATATGGGTAATAATGCATGTTATATTGATGATAATGAAAGTAGTAAGTATATTTATTACAGTTCTAGCGATAATAACTGCATTATATGGGTAATAATGCATGTTATATTGATAATAATAAAAGTAATAAGTATATTTATTATAGTTCTATGGATAATAACTGCATAATATGGGTAATAATGCATGTTATATAGGTGATAATGAAAGTAGTAAGTATATTTATTACAGATCTAGCGATAATAACAGCATTATATGGGTAATAATGCATGTTATATTGATAATATTGGGAGTAATAAGTATAATTATTATAGTCCTAGCGATAATAATAGTAAAATATGGCTAATAGTGTATGTTCTACTGATAATAATAAAAGTAATAAGTATATGTATTACAGTTCTATCGATAATAACTGCATAATATGGGTAATAATGCATGTTATATTGATGATAATAAAAGTAATACGTATATTTATTATAGTTCTAGCGATAATAACTGCATAATATGGGTAATAATGCATGTTATATTGGTGATAATGAAAGTAGTAAATATATTTATTACAGTTCTAGCGATAATAACTGCATTATATGGGTAATAATGCATGTTATATTGATAGTATTGGGAGTAATAAGTATAATTATTATAGTCCTAGCGATAATAATAGTAAAATATGGCTAATAGTGCATGTTCTATTGATAATAATAAAAGTAATAAGTATATGTGTTACAGTTCTATCGATAATAACTGCATAATATGGGTAATGATGCATGTTATATTGATGATAATAAAAGTAATACGTATATTTATTATAGTTCTAGCGATAATAACTGCATAATATGGGTAATAATGCATGTTATATTGATGATAATGAAAGTAGTAAGTATATTTATTACAGTTCTAGCGATAATAACTGCATTATATGGGTAATAATGCATGTTATATTGATAATAATAAAAGTAATAAGTATATTTATTATAGTTCTATGGATAATAACTGCATAATATGGGTAATAATGCATGTTATATAGGTGATAATGAAAGTAGTAAGTATATTTATTACAGATCTAGCGATAATAACAGCATTATATGGGTAATAATGCATGTTATATTGATAATATTGGGAGTAATAAGTATAATTATTATAGTCCTAGCGATAATAATAGTAAAATATGGCTAATAGTGTATGTTCTACTGATAATAATAAAAGTAATAAGTATATGTATTACAGTTCTATCGATAATAACTGCATAATATGGGTAATAATGCATGTTATATTGATGATAATAAAAGTAATACGTATATTTATTATAGTTCTAGCGATAATAACTGCATAATACGGGTAATAATGCATGTTATATTGATAATAATATAAATAATAAGTATAATTATTACAGTTCTGGCGATAATAACTGCATTATATGGGTAATAATGCACGTTATATTGCTAATAATATAAGTAATAAGTATAATTATTGCAGTTCTAGCGATAATAACTGCATTATATGGCTAATAATGCATGTTATATTGATAATAATATAAGTAATAAGTATAATTATTACAGTTCTGGCGGTAATAACTGCATTATATGGGTAATAATGCAGGTTATATTGCTAATAATATAAGTAATAAGTATAATTATTACAGTTCTAGCGATAATAACTGCATTATATGGGTAATAATGCATGTTATATTGATAATAATAAAAGTAATAAGTATATTTATTATAGTTCTATCGATAATAACTGCATTATATGGGTCGTAATGCATGTTATATTGATAATATTGGGAGTAATAAGTATAATTATTATAGTCCTAGCGATAGTAATAGTAAAATATGGCTAATAGTGCATGTTCTATTGATAATAATAAAAGTTATAAGTATATTTATTACAGTTCTATCGATAATAACTGCGTAATATGGGTAATAATGCATGTTATATTGATAATAATAAAAGTAATACGTATATTTATTATAGTTCTAGCGATTATAACTGCATAATATGGGTTATAATGCATGTTATATTGAGAATAATATAAGTAATAAGTATAATTATTACAGTTCTAGCGATAATAACTGCATAATATGGGTAATAATGCATGTTATATTGATGATAATAAAAGTAATACGTATATTTATTATAATTCTACTGATTATAACTGCATTATATGGGTAATAATGCATGTTATATTGATAATATCGGGAGTAATAAGTATAATTATTATAGTTCCAGCGATAATAATAGTACAATATGCCTAATAGTGCATGTTATATTGATAATAATAAAAGTAATAAGTATAATTATTATAGTTCTAGCGATAATAATAGTAAAATATGGCTAAGAGTGCATGTTATATTGATAATAGTAAAAGTAATAAGTATATTTATTATAGTTCTATGGATAATAACTGCATAATATGGGTAATAATGCATGCTATATTGATGATAATGAAAGTAGTAAGTATATTTATTACAGTTCTAGCGATAATAACTGCATTATATGGGTAATAATGCATGTTATATTGATAATAATAAAAGTAATAAGTATATTTATTATAGTTCTATGGACAATTACTGCATAATATGGGTAATAATGCATGTTATATTGGTGATAATGAAAGTAGTAAGTATATTTATTACAGATCTAGCGATAATAACTGCATTATATGGGTAATAATGCATGTTATATTGATAATATTGGGAGTAATAAGTATAATTATTGTAGTCCTAGCGATAATAATAGTAAAATATGGCTAATAGTGTATGTTCTACTGATAATAATAAAAGTAATAAGTATATGTATTACAGTTCTATCGATAATAACTGCATAATATGGGTAATAATGCATGTTATATTGATGATAATAAAAGTAATACGTATATTTATTATAGTTCTAGCGATAATAACTGCATAATATGGGTAATAATGCATGTTATATTGATGATAATGAAAGTAGTAAATATATTTATTACAGTTCTAGCGATAATAACTGCATTATATGGGTAATAATGCATGTTATATTGATAATATTGGGAGTAATAAGTATAATTATTGTAGTCCTAGCGATAATAATAGTAAAATATGGCTAATAGTGCATGTTCTATTGATAATAATAAAAGTAATAAGTATATGTGTTACAGTTCTATCGATAACAACTGCATAATATGGGTAATGATGCATGTTATATTGATGATAATAAAAGTAATACGTATATTTATTATAGTTCTAGCGATAATAACTGCATAATACGGGTAATAATGTATGTTATATTGATAATAATATAAGTAATAAGTATAATTATTACAGTTCTAGCGATAATAACTGCATTATATGGGTAATAATGCATGTTATATTGATAATATCGGGAGTAATAAGTATAATTATTATAGTTCTAGCGATAATAATAGTACAATATGGATAATAGTGCATGTTATATTGATAATAATAAAAGTAATGAGTATATTTATTACAGTTCTATCGATAATAACTGCATAATATGGGTAATAATGCATGTTATATTGATAATAATAAAAGTAATACGTATATTTATTATAGGTCTAGCGATTATAACTGCATAATATGGGTTATAATGCATGTTATATTGAGAATAATATAAGTAATAAGTATAATTATTACAGTTCTAGCGATAATAACTGCATTATATGGGTAATAATGCATGTTATATTGATAATAATATAAGTAGTAAGTATAATTATTACAGTTCTAGCGATAATAACTGCATAATATTGGTAATAATGCATGTTATATTGATGATACTAAAAGTAGTACGTATATTTATTATAGTTCTAGCAATAATAACTGCATAACATGGGTAATAATGCATGTTATATTGATAATAATATAAGTAATAAGTATAATTATTACAGTTCTAGCGATAATAACTGCATAATATGGGGAATAATGCATGTTATATTGATAATAATAAAAGTAATAAGTATATTTATTACAGTTCTATCGATAATAACTGCATAATGTTGGTAATAATGCATGTTTTATTGATGATAATAAAAGTAATACGTATATATATTATAGTTCTATCGATAGTAACTGCATAATATGGGTAATAATGCATGTTATATTGATAATAATATGTAGTAAGTATAATTATTACAGTTCTAGAGATAATAACTGCATAATATTGGTAATAATGCATGTTATATTGATGATAATAAAAGTAGTATGTATTTTTATTATAGTTCTAGCGATAATAACTGCATAACATGGGTAATAATGCATGTTATATTGATAATAATATAAGTAATAAGTATAATTATTACAGTTCTAGCGATAATAACTGCATAATATGGGTAATAATGCATGTTATATTGATAATAATAAAAGTAATAAGTATATTTATTATAGTTCTAGCGATTATAACTGCATAATATAAGTTATAATGCATGTTATATTGGGAATAATATAAGTAATAAGTATAATTATTACAGTTCTAGCGATAATAACTGCATTATATGGGTAATAATGCATGTTATATTGATAATAATATAAGTAGTAAGTATAATTATTAGAGTTCTAGCGATAATAACTGCATAATATGGGTAATAATGCATGTTATATTGATAATAATAATAGTAATAAGTATATTTATTATAGTTCTATCGCTAATAACTGCATAATGTTGGTAATAATGCATGTTTTATTGATGATAATAAAAGTAATACGTATATATATTATAGATCTATCGATAATAACTGCATAATATGGGTAATAATGCATGTTATATTGATAATAATATAAGTAGTAAGTATAATTATTACAGTTCTAGAGATAATAACTGCATAATATGGGTAATGATGCATGTTATATTGATGATAATAAAAGTAATACGTATATTTATTATAGTTCTAGCGATAATAACTGCATAATATGGGTAATAATGCATGTTATATTGATAATAATAAAAGTAATAAGTATATTTATTATAGTTCTAGCGATTATAACTGCATAATATAAGTTATAATGCATGTTATATTGGGAATAATATAAGTAATAAGTATAATTATTACAGTTCTAGCGATAATAACTGCATTATATGGGTAATAATGCATGTTATATTGATAATATCGGGAGTAATAAGTATAATTATTATAGTTCTAGCGATAATAATAGTACAATATGGATAATAGTGCATGTTATATTGATAATAATAAAAGTAATGAGTATATTTATTACAGTTCTATCGATAATAACTGCATAATATGGGTAATAATGCATGTTATATTGATAATAATATAAGTAATAAGTATAATTATTACAGTTCTAGCGATAATAACTGCATAATATGGGCAATAATGCATGTTATATTGATAATAATAATAGTAATAAGTATATTTATTATAGTTCTATCGATAATAATAGTAAAATATGGGTAATAGTGCATGTTATATTGATAATAATATAAGTAATAAGTATAATTATTACAGCTCTAGCGATAATAACTGCATTATATGGGTCGTAATGCATGTTATATTGATAATATTGGGAGTAATAAGTATAATTATTATAGTCCTAGCGATAGTAATAGTAAAATATGGCTAATAGTGCATGTTCTATTGATAATAATAAAAGTAATAAGTATATTTATTACAGTTCTATCGATAATAACTGCGTAATATGGGTAATAATGCATGTTATATTGATGATAATGAAAGTTGCAAGTATATTTATTACATTTCTAGCGATAATAACTGCATTATATGCGTAATAATGCATGTTATATTGATAATAATAAAAGTAATAAGTACATTTATTATAGTTCCATGGATAATAACTGCATAATATGGGTAATAATGCATGTTATATTGATGATAATGAAAGTTGTAAGTATATTTATTACAGTTCTATCGATAATAACTGCATAATATGGGTAATGATGCATGTTATATTGATGATAATAAAAGTAATACGTATATTTATTATAGTTCTAGCGATAATAACTGCATAATATGGGTAATAATGCATGTTATATTGATAATAATATAAATAATAAGTATAATTATTACAGTTCTGGCGATAATAACTGCATTATATGGGTAATAATGCACGTTATATTGCTAATAACATAAGTAATAAGTATAATTATTGCAGTTCTAGCGATAATAACTGCATTATATTGCTAATAATGCATGTTATATTGATAATAATATAAGTAATAAGTATAATTATTACAGTTCTGGCGGTAATAACTGCATTATATGGGTAATAATGCAGGTTATATTGCTAATAATATAAGTAATAAGTATAATTATTACAGTTCTAGCGATAATAACTGCATTATATGGGTAATAATGCATGTTATATTGATAATAATAAAAGTAATAAGTATATTTATTATAGTTCTATCGATAATAACTGCATTATATGGGTCGTAATGCATGTTATATTGATAATATTGGGAGTAATAAGTATAATTATTATAGTCCTAGCGATAGTAATAGTAAAATATGGCTAATAGTGCATGTTCTATTGATAATAATAAAAGTTATAAGTATATTTATTACAGTTCTATCGATAATAACTGCGTAATATGGGTAATAATGCATGTTATATTGATAATAATAAAAGTAATACGTATATTTATTATAGTTCTAGCGATTATAACTGCATAATATGGGTTATAATGCATGTTATATTGAGAATAATATAAGTAATAAGTATAATTATTACAGTTCTAGCGATAATAACTGCATAATATGGGTAATAATGCATGTTATATTGATGATAATGAAAGTAGTAAATATATTTATTACAGTTCTAGCGATAATAACTGCATTATATGGGTAATAATGCATGTTATATTGATAATATTGGGAGTAATAAGTATAATTATTGTAGTCCTAGCGATAATAATAGTAAAATATGGCTAATAGTGCATGTTCTATTGATAATAATAAAAGTAATAAGTATATGTGTTACAGTTCTATCGATAATAACTGCATAATATGGGTAATGATGCATGTTATATTGATGATAATAAAAGTAATACGTATATTTATTATAGTTCTAGCGATAATAACTGCATAATACGGGTAATAATGCATGTTATTTTGATAATAATATAAGTAATAAGTATAATTATTACAGTTCTAGCGATAATAACTGCATTATATGGGTAATAATGCATGTTATATTGATAATATCGGGAGTAATAAGTATAATTATTATAGTTCTAGCGATAATAATAGTACAATATGGATAATAGTGCATGTTATATTGATAATAATAAAAGTAATGAGTATATTTATTACAGTTCTATCGATAATAACTGCATAATATGGGTAATAATGCATGTTATATTGATAATAATAAAAGTAATACGTATATTTATTATAGTTCTAGCGATTATAACTGCATAATATGGGTTATAATGCATGTTATATTGAGAATAATATAAGTAATAAGTATAATTATTACAGTTCTAGCGATAATAACTGCATTATATGGGTAATAATGCATGTTATATTGATAATAATATAAGTAGTAAGTATAATTATTACAGTTCTAGCGATAATAACTGCATAATATTGGTAATAATGCATGTTATATTGATGATACTAAAAGTAGTACGTATATTTATTATAGTTCTAGCAATAATAACTGCATAACATGGGTAATAATGCATGTTATATTGATAATAATATAAGTAATAAGTATAATTATTACAGTTCTAGCGATAATAACTGCATAATATGGGTAATAATGCATGTTATATTGATAATAATAAAAGTAATAAGTATATTTATTACAGTTCTATCGATAATAACTGCATAATGTTGGTAATAATGCATGTTTTATTGATGATAATAAAAGTAATACGTATATATATTATAGTTCTATCGATAGTAACTGCATAATATGGGTAATAATGCATGTTATATTGATAATAATATGTAGTAAGTATAATTATTACAGTTCTAGAGATAATAACTGCATAATATTGGTAATAATGCATGTTATATTGATGATAATAAAAGTAGTATGTATTTTTATTATAGTTCTAGCGATAATAACTGCATAACATGGGTAATAATGCATGTTATATTGATAATAATATAAGTAATAAGTATAATTATTACAGTTCTAGCGATAATAACTGCATAATATGGGTAATAATGCATGTTATATTGATAATAATAAAAGTAATAAGTATATTTATTATAGTTCTAGCGATTATAACTGCATAATATAAGTTATAATGCATGTTATATTGGGAATAATATCAGTAATAAGTATAATTATTACAGTTCTAGCGATAATAACTGCATTATATGGGTAATAATGCATGTTATATTGATAATAATATAAGTAGTAAGTATAATTATTAGAGTTCTAGCGATAATAACTGCATAATATGGGTAATAATGCATGTTATATTGATAATAATAATAGTAATAAGTATATTTATTATAGTTCTATCGCTAATAACTGCATAATGTTGGTAATAATGCATGTTTTATTGATGATAATAAAAGTAATACGTATATATATTATAGATCTATCGATAATAACTGCATAATATGGGTAATAATGCATGTTATATTGATAATAATATAAGTAATAAGTATAATTATTACAGTTCTAGCGATAATAACTGCATAATATGGGCAATAATGCATGTTATATTGATAATAATAATAGTAATAAGTATATTTATTATAGTTCTATCGATAATAATAGTAAAATATGGGTAATAGTGCATGTTATATTGATAATAATATAAGTAATAAGTATAATTATTACAGCTCTAGCGATAATAACTGCATTATATGGGTCGTAATGCATGTTATATTGATAATATTGGGAGTAATAAGTATAATTATTATAGTCCTAGCGATAGTAATAGTAAAATATGGCTAATAGTGCATGTTCTATTGATAATAATAAAAGTAATAAGTATATTTATTACAGTTCTATCGATAATAACTGCGTAATATGGGTAATAATGCATGTTATATTGATGATAATGAAAGTTGCAAGTATATTTATTACATTTCTAGCGATAATAACTGCATTATATGCGTAATAATGCATGTTATATTGATAATAATAAAAGTAATAAGTATATTTATTATAGTTCCATGGATAATAACTGCATAATATGGGTAATAATGCATGTTATATTGATGATAATGAAAATAGTAAGTATATTTATTACAGTTCTAGCGATAATAACTGCATTATATGGGTAATAATGCATGTTATATTGATGATAATAAAAGTAATACGCTTATTTATTATAGTTCTAGCGATAATAACTGCATTATATGGCTAATAATGCATGTTATATTGATAATAATATAAGTAATAAGTATAATTATTACAGTTCTGGCGGTAATAACTGCATTATATGGGTAATAATGCAGGTTATATTGCTAATAATATAAGTAATAAGTATAATTATTACAGTTCTAGCGATAATAACTGCATTATATGGGTAATAATGCATGTTATATTGATAATAATAAAAGTAATAAGTATATTTATTATAGTTCTATCGATAATAACTGCATTATATGGGTCGTAATGCATGTTATATTGATAATATTGGGAGTAATAAGTATAATTATTATAGTCCTAGCGATAGTAATAGTAAAATATGGCTAATAGTGCATGTTCTATTGATAATAATAAAAGTTATAAGTATATTTATTACAGTTCTATCGATAATAACTGCGTAATATGGGTAATAATGCATGTTATATTGATGATAATGAAAATAGTAAGTATATTTATTACAGTTCTAGCGATAATAACTGCATTATATGCGTAATAATGCATGTTATATTGATAATATCGGGAGTAATAAGTATAATTATTATAGTTCTAGCGATGATAATCGTAAAATATGGGTAATAGTGCATGTTACATTGATAATAATATAAGTAATAAGTATAATTATTACAGTTCTACCGATAATAACTGCATTATATGGGTCATAATGCATGTTATATTGATAATATTGGGAGTAATAAGTATAATTATTGCAGTTCTAGCGATAATAATAGTACAATATGGCGAATAATGCACGTTATATTGATAATATCGGGAGTAGTAAGTATAAGTATTATAGTTCTTGCGATAATAATAGTAAAATATGGCTAATAGTGCATGTTATATTGATAATAATAAAAGTAATAAGTATATTTATTACAGTTCTATCGATGATAACTGCATAATATGGGTAATAATGCATGTTATATTGATAATAATAAGAGTAATAAGTATATTTATTATAGTTCTAGCGATTATAACTGCATAATATGGGTTATAATGCATGTTATATTGATAATAATATAAGTAATAAGTATAATTATTACAGTTCTACCGATAATAACTGCATTATATGGGTCATAATGCATGTTATATTGATAATATTGGGAGTAATAAGTTTAATTATTGCAGTTCTAGCGATAATAATAGTACAATATGGCGAATAATGCACGTTATATTGATAATATCGGGAGTAGTAAGTATAAGTATTATAGTTCTTGCGATAATAATAGTAAAATATGGCTAATAGTGCATGTTATATTGATAATAATAAAAGTAATAAGTATATTTATTACAGTTCTATCGATGATAACTGCATAATATGGGTAATAATGCATGTTATATTGATAATAATAAGAGTAATAAGTATATTTATTATAGTTCTAGCGATTATAACTGCATAATATGGGTTATAATGCATGTTATATTGAGAATAATATAAGTAATAAGTATAATTATTACAGTTCTAGCGATAATAACTGCATTATATGGGTAATAATGCATGTTATATTGATAATAATATAAGTAATAAGTATAATTATTACAGTTCTGGCGGTAATAACTGCATTATATGGGTAATAATGCAGGTTATATTGCTAATAATATAAGTAATAAGTATAATTATTACAGTTCTAGCGATAATAACTGCATTATATGGGTAATAATGCATGTTATATTGATAATAATAAAAGTAATAAGTATATTTATTATAGTTCTATCGATAATAACTGCATTATATGGGTCGTAATGCATGTTATATTGATAATATTGGGAGTAATAAGTATAATTATTATAGTCCTAGCGATAGTAATAGTAAAATATGGCTAATAGTGCATGTTCTATTGATAATAATAAAAGTAATAAGTATATTTATTATAGTTCTATCGATAACAACTGCATAATGTGGGTAATAATGCATGTTATATTGATGATAATAAAAGTAGTAAGTACATTTATTATAGTTCTAGCGATAATAACTGCATAACATGGGTAATAATGCATGTTATATTGATAATCATATAAGTAATAAGTATAATTATTACTGTTCTAGCGATAATAACTGCATTATATGGGTAATAATGCACGTTATATTGCTAATAATATAAGTAATAAGTATATTTATTACAGTTCTATCGATAATAACTGCATAATATGGGTAATGATGCATGTTATATTGATGATAATAAAAGTAATACGTATATTTATTATAGTTCTAGCGATAATAACTGCATAATATGGGTAATAATGCATGTTTTATTGATAATAATATAAATAATAAGTATAATTATTACAGCTCTGGCGATAATAACTGCATTATATGGGTAATAATGCACGTTATATTGCTAATAATATAAGTAATAAGTATAATTATTACAGTTCTAGCGATAATAACTGCATTATATGGGTCATAATGCATGTTATATTGATAATATTGGGAGTAATAAGTATAATTATTATAGTCCTAGCGATAGTAATAGTAAAATATGGCTAATAGTGCATGTTCTATTGATAATAATAAAAGTAATAAGTATATTTATTACAGTTCTATCGATAATAACTGCATAATATGGGTAATAATGCATGTTATATTGATGATAATAAAAGTAATACGTATATTTATTATAATTCTACTGATTATAACTGCATTATATGGGTAATAATGCATGTTATATTGATAATATCGGGAGTAATAAGTATAATTATTATAGTTCCAGCGATAATAATAGTACAATATGCCTAATAGTGCATGTTATATTGATAATAATAAAAGTAATAAGAATAATTATTATAGTTCTAGCGATAATAATAGTAAAATATGGCTAAGAGTGCATGTTATATTGATAATAGTAAAAGTAATAAGTATATTTATTATAGTTCTATGGATAATAACTGCATAATATGGGTAATAATGCATGGTATATTGATGATAATGAAAGTAGTAAGTATATTTATTACAGTTCTAGCGATAATAACTGCATTATATGGGTAATAATGCATGTTATATTGATAATAATAAAAGTAATAAGTATATTTATTATAGTTCTATGGATAATAACTGCATAATATGGGTAATAATGCATGCTATATTGATGATAATGAAAGTAGTAAGTATATTTATTACAGTTCTAGCGATAATAACTGCATTATATGGGTAATAATGCATGTTATATTGATAATAATAAAAGTAATAAGTATATTTATTATAGTTCTATGGACAATTACTGCATAATATGGGTAATAATGCATGTTATATTGGTGATAATGAAAGTAGTAAGTATATTTATTACAGATCTAGCGATAATAACTGCATTATATGGGTAATAATGCATGTTATATTGATAATATTGGGAGTAATAAGTATAATTATTGTAGTCCTAGCGATAATAATAGTAAAATATGGCTAATAGTGTATGTTCTACTGATAATAATAAAAGTAATAAGTATATGTATTACAGTTCTATCGATAATAACTGCATAATATGGGTAATAATGCATGTTATATTGATGATAATAAAAGTAATACGTATATTTATTATAGTTCTAGCGATAATAACTGCATAATATGGGTAATAATGCATGTTATATTGATGATAATGAAAGTAGTAAATATATTTATTACAGTTCTAGCGATAATAACTGCATTATATGGGTAATAATGCATGTTATATTGATAATATTGGGAGTAATAAGTATAATTATTGTAGTCCTAGCGATAATAATAGTAAAATATGGCTAATAGTGTATGTTCTACTGATAATAATAAAAGTAATAAGTATATGTATTACAGTTCTATCGATAATAACTGCATAATATGGGTAATAATGCATGTTATATTGATGATAATAAAAGTAATAAGTATATTTATTACAGTTCTAGCGATAATAACTGCATAATATGGGCAATAATGCATGTTATATTGATAATAATAATAGTAATAAGTATATTTATTATAGTTCTATCGATAATAATAGTAAAATATGGGTAATAGTGCATGTTATATTGATAATAATATAAGTAATAAGTATAATTATTACAGCTCTAGCGATAATAACTGCATTATATGGGTCGTAATGCATGTTATATTGATAATATTGGGAGTAATAAGTATAATTATTATAGTCCTAGCGATAGTAATAGTAAAATATGGCTAATAGTGCATGTTCTATTGATAATAATAAAAGTAATAAGTATATTTATTACAGTTCTATCGATAATAACTGCGTAATATGGGTAATAATGCATGTTATATTGATGATAATGAAAGTTGCAAGTATATTTATTACATTTCTAGCGATAATAACTGCATTATATGCGTAATAATGCATGTTATATTGATAATAATAAAAGTAATAAGTATATTTATTATAGTTCCATGGATAATAACTGCATAATATGGGTAATAATGCATGTTATATTGATGATAATGAAAATAGTAAGTATATTTATTACAGTTCTAGCGATAATAACTGCATTATATGGGTAATAATGCATGTTATATTGATGATAATAAAAGTAATACGCTTATTTATTATAGTTCTAGCGATAATAACTGCATTATATGGCTAATAATGCATGTTATATTGATAATAATATAAGTAATAAGTATAATTATTACAGTTCTGGCGGTAATAACTGCATTATATGGGTAATAATGCAGGTTATATTGCTAATAATATAAGTAATAAGTATAATTATTACAGTTCTAGCGATAATAACTGCATTATATGGGTAATAATGCATGTTATATTGATAATAATAAAAGTAATAAGTATATTTATTATAGTTCTATCGATAATAACTGCATTATATGGGTCGTAATGCATGTTATATTGATAATATTGGGAGTAATAAGTATAATTATTATAGTCCTAGCGATAGTAATAGTAAAATATGGCTAATAGTGCATGTTCTATTGATAATAATAAAAGTTATAAGTATATTTATTACAGTTCTATCGATAATAACTGCGTAATATGGGTAATAATGCATGTTATATTGATGATAATGAAAATAGTAAGTATATTTATTACAGTTCTAGCGATAATAACTGCATTATATGCGTAATAATGCATGTTATATTGATAATATCGGGAGTAATAAGTATAATTATTATAGTTCTAGCGATGATAATCGTAAAATATGGGTAATAGTGCATGTTACATTGATAATAATATAAGTAATAAGTATAATTATTACAGTTCTACCGATAATAACTGCATTATATGGGTCATAATGCATGTTATATTGATAATATTGGGAGTAATAAGTATAATTATTGCAGTTCTAGCGATAATAATAGTACAATATGGCGAATAATGCACGTTATATTGATAATATCGGGAGTAGTAAGTATAAGTATTATAGTTCTTGCGATAATAATAGTAAAATATGGCTAATAGTGCATGTTATATTGATAATAATAAAAGTAATAAGTATATTTATTACAGTTCTATCGATGATAACTGCATAATATGGGTAATAATGCATGTTATATTGATAATAATAAGAGTAATAAGTATATTTATTATAGTTCTAGCGATTATAACTGCATAATATGGGTTATAATGCATGTTATATTGATAATAATATAAGTAATAAGTATAATTATTACAGTTCTACCGATAATAACTGCATTATATGGGTCATAATGCATGTTATATTGATAATATTGGGAGTAATAAGTTTAATTATTGCAGTTCTAGCGATAATAATAGTACAATATGGCGAATAATGCACGTTATATTGATAATATCGGGAGTAGTAAGTATAAGTATTATAGTTCTTGCGATAATAATAGTAAAATATGGCTAATAGTGCATGTTATATTGATAATAATAAAAGTAATAAGTATATTTATTACAGTTCTATCGATGATAACTGCATAATATGGGTAATAATGCATGTTATATTGATAATAATAAGAGTAATAAGTATATTTATTATAGTTCTAGCGATTATAACTGCATAATATGGGTTATAATGCATGTTATATTGAGAATAATATAAGTAATAAGTATAATTATTACAGTTCTAGCGATAATAACTGCATTATATGGGTAATAATGCATGTTATATTGATAATAATATAAGTAATAAGTATAATTATTACAGTTCTGGCGGTAATAACTGCATTATATGGGTAATAATGCAGGTTATATTGCTAATAATATAAGTAATAAGTATAATTATTACAGTTCTAGCGATAATAACTGCATTATATGGGTAATAATGCATGTTATATTGATAATAATAAAAGTAATAAGTATATTTATTATAGTTCTATCGATAATAACTGCATTATATGGGTCGTAATGCATGTTATATTGATAATATTGGGAGTAATAAGTATAATTATTATAGTCCTAGCGATAGTAATAGTAAAATATGGCTAATAGTGCATGTTCTATTGATAATAATAAAAGTAATAAGTATATTTATTATAGTTCTATCGATAACAACTGCATAATGTGGGTAATAATGCATGTTATATTGATGATAATAAAAGTAGTAAGTACATTTATTATAGTTCTAGCGATAATAACTGCATAACATGGGTAATAATGCATGTTATATTGATAATCATATAAGTAATAAGTATAATTATTACTGTTCTAGCGATAATAACTGCATTATATGGGTAATAATGCACGTTATATTGCTAATAATATAAGTAATAAGTATATTTATTACAGTTCTATCGATAATAACTGCATAATATGGGTAATGATGCATGTTATATTGATGATAATAAAAGTAATACGTATATTTATTATAGTTCTAGCGATAATAACTGCATAATATGGGTAATAATGCATGTTTTATTGATAAT
Organism: Megachile leachella; assembly: GCA_963576845.1. NCBI lineage: Eukaryota > Metazoa > Arthropoda > Insecta > Hymenoptera > Megachilidae > Megachile > Megachile leachella. The sequence continues at coordinate 168,500 of CAUYWW010000216.1, forward strand.
AATATAAATAATAAGTATAATTATTACAGCTCTGGCGATAATAACTGCATTATATGGGTAATAATGCACGTTATATTGCTAATAATATAAGTAATAAGTATAATTATTACAGTTCTAGCGATAATAACTGCATTATATGGGTCATAATGCATGTTATATTGATAATATTGGGAGTAATAAGTATAATTATTATAGTCCTAGCGATAGTAATAGTAAAATATGGCTAATAGTGCATGTTCTATTGATAATAATAAAAGTAATAAGTATATTTATTACAGTTCTATCGATAATAACTGCATAATATGGGTAATAATGCATGTTATATTGATGATAATAAAAGTAATACGTATATTTATTATAATTCTACTGATTATAACTGCATTATATGGGTAATAATGCATGTTATATTGATAATATCGGGAGTAATAAGTATAATTATTATAGTTCCAGCGATAATAATAGTACAATATGCCTAATAGTGCATGTTATATTGATAATAATAAAAGTAATAAGAATAATTATTATAGTTCTAGCGATAATAATAGTAAAATATGGCTAAGAGTGCATGTTATATTGATAATAGTAAAAGTAATAAGTATATTTATTATAGTTCTATGGATAATAACTGCATAATATGGGTAATAATGCATGGTATATTGATGATAATGAAAGTAGTAAGTATATTTATTACAGTTCTAGCGATAATAACTGCATTATATGGGTAATAATGCATGTTATATTGATAATAATAAAAGTAATAAGTATATTTATTATAGTTCTATGGATAATAACTGCATAATATGGGTAATAATGCATGCTATATTGATGATAATGAAAGTAGTAAGTATATTTATTACAGTTCTAGCGATAATAACTGCATTATATGGGTAATAATGCATGTTATATTGATAATAATAAAAGTAATAAGTATATTTATTATAGTTCTATGGACAATTACTGCATAATATGGGTAATAATGCATGTTATATTGGTGATAATGAAAGTAGTAAGTATATTTATTACAGATCTAGCGATAATAACTGCATTATATGGGTAATAATGCATGTTATATTGATAATATTGGGAGTAATAAGTATAATTATTGTAGTCCTAGCGATAATAATAGTAAAATATGGCTAATAGTGTATGTTCTACTGATAATAATAAAAGTAATAAGTATATGTATTACAGTTCTATCGATAATAACTGCATAATATGGGTAATAATGCATGTTATATTGATGATAATAAAAGTAATACGTATATTTATTATAGTTCTAGCGATAATAACTGCATAATATGGGTAATAATGCATGTTATATTGATGATAATGAAAGTAGTAAATATATTTATTACAGTTCTAGCGATAATAACTGCATTATATGGGTAATAATGCATGTTATATTGATAATATTGGGAGTAATAAGTATAATTATTGTAGTCCTAGCGATAATAATAGTAAAATATGGCTAATAGTGCATGTTCTATTGATAATAATAAAAGTAATAAGTATATGTGTTACAGTTCTATCGATAATAACTGCATAATATGGGTAATGATGCATGTTATATTGATGATAATAAAAGTAATACGTATATTTATTATAGTTCTAGCGATAATAACTGCATAATACGGGTAATAATGTATGTTATATTGATAATAATATAAGTAATAAGTATAATTATTACAGTTCTAGCGATAATAACTGCATTATATGGGTAATAATGCATGTTATATTGATAATATCGGGAGTAATAAGTATAATTATTATAGTTCTAGCGATAATAATAGTACAATATGGATAATAGTGCATGTTATATTGATAATAATAAAAGTAATGAGTATATTTATTACAGTTCTATCGATAATAACTGCATAATATGGGTAATAATGCATGTTATATTGATAATAATAAAAGTAATACGTATATTTATTATAGGTCTAGCGATTATAACTGCATAATATGGGTTATAATGCATGTTATATTGAGAATAATATAAGTAATAAGTATAATTATTACAGTTCTAGCGATAATAACTGCATTATATGGGTAATAATGCATGTTATATTGATAATAATATAAGTAGTAAGTATAATTATTACAGTTCTAGCGATAATAACTGCATGATATTGGTAATAATGCATGTTATATTGATAATAATAAAAGTAATAAGTATATTTATTACAGTTCTATCGATAATAACTGCATAATGTTGGTAATAATGCATGTTTTATTGATGATAATAAAAGTAATACGTATATATATTATAGTTCTATCGATAGTAACTGCATAATATGGGTAATAATGCATGTTATATTGATAATAATATGTAGTAAGTATAATTATTACAGTTCTAGAGATAATAACTGCATAATATTGGTAATAATGCATGTTATATTGATGATAATAAAAGTAGTATGTATTTTTATTATAGTTCTAGCGATAATAACTGCATAACATGGGTAATAATGCATGTTATATTGATAATAATATAAGTAATAAGTATAATTATTACAGTTCTAGCGATAATAACTGCATAATATGGGTAATAATGCATGTTATATTGATAATAATAAAAGTAATAAGTATATTTATTATAGTTCTAGCGATTATAACTGCATAATATAAGTTATAATGCATGTTATATTGGGAATAATATAAGTAATAAGTATAATTATTACAGTTCTAGCGATAATAACTGCATTATATGGGTAATAATGCATGTTATATTGATAATAATATAAGTAGTAAGTATAATTATTAGAGTTCTAGCGATAATAACTGCATAATATGGGTAATAATGCATGTTATATTGATAATAATAATAGTAATAAGTATATTTATTATAGTTCTATCGCTAATAACTGCATAATGTTGGTAATAATGCATGTTTTATTGATGATAATAAAAGTAATACGTATATATATTATAGATCTATCGATAATAACTGCATAATATGGGTAATAATGCATGTTATATTGATAATAATATAAGTAGTAAGTATAATTATTACAGTTCTAGAGATAATAACTGCATAATATGGGTAATGATGCATGTTATATTGATGATAATAAAAGTAATACGTATATTTATTATAGTTCTAGCGATAATAACTGCATAATATGGGTAATAATGCATGTTATATTGATAATAATAAAAGTAATAAGTATATTTATTATAGTTCTAGCGATTATAACTGCATAATATAAGTTATAATGCATGTTATATTGGGAATAATATAAGTAATAAGTATAATTATTACAGTTCTAGCGATAATAACTGCATTATATGGGTAATAATGCATGTTATATTGATAATATCGGGAGTAATAAGTATAATTATTATAGTTCTAGCGATAATAATAGTACAATATGGATAATAGTGCATGTTATATTGATAATAATAAAAGTAATGAGTATATTTATTACAGTTCTATCGATAATAACTGCATAATATGGGTAATAATGCATGTTATATTGATAATAATATAAGTAATAAGTATAATTATTACAGTTCTAGCGATAATAACTGCATAATATGGGCAATAATGCATGTTATATTGATAATAATAATAGTAATAAGTATATTTATTATAGTTCTATCGATAATAATAGTAAAATATGGGTAATAGTGCATGTTATATTGATAATAATATAAGTAATAAGTATAATTATTACAGCTCTAGCGATAATAACTGCATTATATGGGTCGTAATGCATGTTATATTGATAATATTGGGAGTAATAAGTATAATTATTATAGTCCTAGCGATAGTAATAGTAAAATATGGCTAATAGTGCATGTTCTATTGATAATAATAAAAGTAATAAGTATATTTATTACAGTTCTATCGATAATAACTGCGTAATATGGGTAATAATGCATGTTATATTGATGATAATGAAAGTTGCAAGTATATTTATTACATTTCTAGCGATAATAACTGCATTATATGCGTAATAATGCATGTTATATTGATAATAATAAAAGTAATAAGTATATTTATTATAGTTCCATGGATAATAACTGCATAATATGGGTAATAATGCATGTTATATTGATGATAATGAAAATAGTAAGTATATTTATTACAGTTCTAGCGATAATAACTGCATTATATGGGTAATAATGCATGTTATATTGATGATAATAAAAGTAATACGCTTATTTATTATAGTTCTAGCGATAATAACTGCATTATATGGCTAATAATGCATGTTATATTGATAATAATATAAGTAATAAGTATAATTATTACAGTTCTGGCGGTAATAACTGCATTATATGGGTAATAATGCAGGTTATATTGCTAATAATATAAGTAATAAGTATAATTATTACAGTTCTAGCGATAATAACTGCATAATATGGGTAATAATGCACGTTATATTGCTAACAATATAAGTAATAAGTATAATTATTACAGTTCTAGCGATAATAACTGCATTATATGGGTAATAATGCATGTTATATTGATAATATCGGCAGTAATAAGTATAATTATTATAGTTCTAGCGATAATAATAGTACAATATGGCTAATAATGCATGTTATATTGATAATATCGGGAGTAATAAGTATAATTGTTATAGTTCTAGCGATAATAATAGTAAAATATGGCTAATAGTGCATGTTATATTGATAATAATAAAAGTAATAAGTATATTTATTACAGTTCTATCGATAATAACTGCATAATATGGGTATTAATGCATGTTATATTGATGATAATAAAAGTAATACGTATATTTATTATAGTTCTAGCGATTATAACTGCATAATATGGGTAATAATGCATGTTATATTGAGAATAATATAAGTAATAAGTATAATTATTACAGTTCTAGCGATAATAACTGCATTATTTGGGTAATAATGGATGTTATATTGATAATATCGGGAGTAATAAGTACAATTATTACAGTTCCAGCGATAATAATAGTACAATATGCCTAATAGTGCATGTTATATTGATAATAATAAAAGTAATAAGTATAATTATTATAGCTCTAGCGATAATAATAGTAAAATATGGCTAAGAGTGCCTGTTATATTGATAATAATAAAAGTAATAAGTATATTTATTATACTTCTATCGATAATAACTGCATAATATGGGTAATAATGCATGTTATATTGATAATAATAAAAGTAATAAGTATATTTATTATAGTTCTATGGATAATAACTGCATAATATGGGTAATAATGCATGTTATATTGATGATAATGAAAGTAGTAAGTATATTTATTACAGTTCTAGCGATAATAACTGCATTATATGGGTAATAATGCATGTTATATTGATAATATTGGGAGTAATAAGTATAATTATTATAGTCCTAGCGATAATAATAGTAAAATATGGCTAATAGTGCATGTTCTATTGATAACAATAAAAGTAATAAGTATATGTATTACAGTTCTATCGATAATAACTGCATAATATGGGTAATGATGCATGTTATATTGATGATAATAAAAGTAATACGTATATTTATTATAGTTCTAGCGATAATAACTGCATAATATGGGTAATAATGCATGTTATATTGATAATAATATAAGTAATAAGTATAATTATTACAGTTCTGGCGATAATAACTGCATTATATGGGTAATAATGCACGTTATATTGCCAATAATATAAGTAATAAGTATAATTATTACAGTTCTGGCGATAATAACTGCATTATATGGGTAATAATGCATGTTATATTGATAATAATATAAGTAATAAGTATAATTATTACAGTTCTAGCGATAATAACTGCATAATAGGGGTAATAATGCACGTTATATTGATAATATCGGGAGTAATAAGTATAATTATTATAGTTCTAGCGATAATACCAGCACAATATGGCTAATAATGCATGTTATATTGATAATATCGGGAGTAATAAGTATAATTATTATAGTTCTAGCGATAATAATAGTACAATATGGATAATAGTGCATGTTATATTGATAATAATAAAAGTAATCAGTATATTTATTACAGTTCTATCGATAATAACTGCATAATATGGGTAATAATGCACGTTATATTGCTAATAATATAAGTAATAAGTATAATTATTACAGTTCTGGCGATAATAACTGCATTATATGGGTAATAACGCACGTTATATTGCTAATAATATAAGTAATATGTATAATTATTATAGTTCTGGCGATAATAACTGCATTATATGGGTAATAACGCACGTTATATTGCTAATAATATAAGTAATAAGTATAATTATTATAGTTCTAGCGATAATAATAGTAAAATATGGCTAATAGTGCATGTTATATTGATAATAATAAAAGTAATAAGTATATTTATTACAGTTCTATCGATAATAACTGCATAATATGGGTAATAATGCATGTTATATTGATAATAATAAAAGTAATAAGTATATTTATTATAGTTCTAGCGACTATAACTGCATAATATGGGTAATAATGCATGTTATATTGAGAATAATATAAGTAATGAGTATAATTATTACAGTTCTAGCGATAATCACTGCATTATATGGGTAATAATGCACGTTATATTGCTAATAATATAAGTAATAAGTATAATTATTACAGTTCTAGCGATAATAACTGCATTATATGGGTAATAATGCATGTTATATTGATAATAATATAAGTAATAAGTATAATTATTACAGTTCTAGCGATAATAACTGCATAATAGGGGTAATAATGCACGTTATATTGATAATATCGGGAGTAATAAGTATAATTATTATAGTTCTAGCGATAATACTAGCACAATATGGCTAATAATGCATGTTATATTGATAATATCGGGAGTAATAAGTATAATTATTATAGTTCTAGCGATAATAATAGTACAATATGGATAATAGTGCATGTTATATTGATAATAATTAAAGTAATCAGTATATTTATTACAGTTCTATCGATAATAACTGCATAATATGGGTAATAATGCATGTTATATTGATGATAATGAAAGTTGTAAGTATATTTATTACAGTTCTATCGATAATAACTGCATAATATGGGTAATGATGCATGTTATATTGATGATAATAAAAGTAATACGTATATTTATTATAGTTCTAGCGATAATAACTGCATAATATGGGTAATAATGCATGTTATATTGATAATAATATAAATAATAAGTATAATTATTACAGTTCTGGCGATAATAACTGCATTATATGGGTAATAATGCACGTTATATTGCTAATAACATAAGTAATAAGTATAATTATTGCAGTTCTAGCGATAATAACTGCATTATATTGCAAATAATGCATGTTATATTGATAATAATATAAGTAATAAGTATAATTATTACAGTTCTGGCGGTAATAACTGCATTATATGGGTAATAATGCAGGTTATATTGCTAATAATATAAGTAATAAGTATAATTATTACAGTTCTAGTGATAATAACTGCATTATATGGGTAATAATGCATGTTATATTGATAATAATAAAAGTAATAAGTATATTTATTATAGTTCTATCGATAATAACTGCATTATATGGGTCGTAATGCATGTTATATTGATAATATTGGGAGTAATAAGTATAATTATTATAGTCCTAGCGATAGTAATAGTAAAATATGGCTAATAGTGCATGTTCTATTGATAATAATAAAAGTTATAAGTATATTTATTACAGTTCTATCGATAATAACTGCGTAATATGGGTAATAATGCATGTTATATTGATAATAATAAAAGTAATACGTATATTTATTATAGTTCTAGCGATTATAACTGCATAATATGGGTTATAATGCATGTTATATTGAGAATAATATAAGTAATAAGTATAATTATTACAGTTCTAGCGATAATAACTGCATAATATGGGTAATAATGCATGTTATATTGATGATAATAAAAGTAATACGTATATTTATTATAATTCTACTGATTATAACTGCATTGTATGGGTAATAATGCATGTTATATTGATAATATCGGGAGTAATAAGTATAATTATTATAGTTCCAGCGATAATAATAGTACAATATGCCTAATAGTGCATGTTATATTGATAATAATAAAAGTAATAAGTATAATTATTATAGTTCTAGCGATAATAATAGTAAATATGGCTAAGAGTGCATGTTATATTGATAATAGTAAAAGTAATAAGTATATTTATTATAGTTCTATGGATAATAACTGCATAATATGGGTAATAATGCATGCTATATTGATGATAATGAAAGTAGTAAGTATATTTATTACAGTTCTAGCGATAATAACTGCATTATATGGGTAATAATGCATGTTATATTGATAATAATAAAAGTAATAAGTATATTTATTGTAGTTCTATGGACAATAACTGCATAATATGGGTAATAATGCATGTTATATTGGTGATAATGAAAGTAGTAAGTATATTTATTACAGATCTAGCGATAATAACTGCATTATATGGGTAATAATGCATGTTATATTGATAATATTGGGAGTAATAAGTATAATTATTGTAGTCCTAGCGATAATAATAGTAAAATATGGCTAATAGTGTATGTTCTACTGATAATAATAAAAGTAATAAGTATATGTATTACAGTTCTATCGATAATAACTGCATAATATGGGTAATAATGCATGTTATATTGCTGATAATAAAAGTAATACGTATATTTATTATAGTTCTAGCGATAATAACTGCATAATATGGGTAATAATGCATGTTATATTGATGATAATGAAAGTAGTAAATATATTTATTACAGTTCTAGCGATAATAACTGCATTATATGGGTAATAATGCATGTTATATTGATAATATTGGGAGTAATAAGTATAATTATTGTAGTCCTAGCGATAATAATAGTAAAATATGGCTAATAGTGCATGTTCTATTGATAATAATAAAAGTAATAAGTATATGTGTTACAGTTCTATCGATAATAACTGCATAATATGGGTAATGATGCATGTTATATTGATGATAATAAAAGTAATACGTATATTTATTATAGTTCTAGCGATAATAACTGCATAATACGGGTAATAATGCATGTTATATTGATAATAATATAAGTAATAAGTATAATTATTACAGTTCTAGCGATAATAACTGCATTATATGGGTAATAATGCATGTTATATTGATAATATCGGGAGTAATAAGTATAATTATTATAGTTCTAGCGATAATAATAGTACAATATGGATAATAGTGCATGTTATATTGATAATAATAAAAGTAATGAGTATATTTATTACAGTTCTATCGATAATAACTGCATAATATGGGTAATAATGCATGTTATATTGATAATAATAAAAGTAATACGTATATTTATTATAGTTCTAGCGATTATAACTGCATAATATGGGTTATAATGCATGTTATATTGAGAATAATATAAGTAATAAGTATAATTATTACAGTTCTAGCGATAATAACTGCATTATATGGGTAATAATGCATGTTATATTGATAATAATATAAGTAGTAAGTATAATTATTACAGTTCTAGCGATAATAACTGCATAATATTGGTAATAATGCATGTTATATTGATGATACTAAAAGTAGTACGTATATTTATTATAGTTCTAGCAATAATAACTGCATAACATGGGTAATAATGCATGTTATATTGATAATAATATAAGTAATAAGTATAATTATTACAGTTCTAGCGATAATAACTGCATAATATGGGTAATAATGCATGTTATATTGATAATAATAAAAGTAATAAGTATATTTATTACAGTTCTATCGATAATAACTGCATAATGTTGGTAATAATGCATGTTTTATTGATGATAATAAAAGTAATACGTATATATATTATAGTTCTATCGATAGTAACTGCATAATATGGGTAATAATGCATGTTATATTGATAATAATATGTAGTAAGTATAATTATTACAGTTCTAGAGATAATAACTGCATAATATTGGTAATAATGCATGTTATATTGATGATAATAAAAGTAGTATGTATTTTTATTATAGTTCTAGCGATAATAACTGCATAACATGGGTAATAATGCATGTTATATTGATAATAATATAAGTAATAAGTATAATTATTACAGTTCTAGCGATAATAACTGCATTATATGGGTAATAATGCATGTTATATTGATAATAATATAAGTAGTAAGTATAATTATTAGAGTTCTAGCGATAATAACTGCATAATATGGGTAATAATGCATGTTATATTGATAATAATAATAGTAATAAGTATATTTATTATAGTTCTATCGCTAATAACTGCATAATGTTGGTAATAATGCATGTTTTATTGATGATAATAAAAGTAATACGTATATATATTATAGATCTATCGATAATAACTGCATAATATGGGTAATAATGCATGTTATATTGATAATAATATAAGTAATAAGTATAATTATTACAGTTCTAGCGATAATAACTGCATAATATGGGCAATAATGCATGTTATATTGATAATAATAATAGTAATAAGTATATTTATTATAGTTCTATCGATAATAATAGTAAAATATGGGTAATAGTGCATGTTATATTGATAATAATATAAGTAATAAGTATAATTATTACAGCTCTAGCGATAATAACTGCATTATATGGGTCGTAATGCATGTTATATTGATAATATTGGGAGTAATAAGTATAATTATTATAGTCCTAGCGATAGTAATAGTAAAATATGGCTAATAGTGCATGTTCTATTGATAATAATAAAAGTAATAAGTATATTTATTACAGTTCTATCGATAATAACTGCGTAATATGGGTAATAATGCATGTTATATTGATGATAATGAAAGTTGCAAGTATATTTATTACATTTCTAGCGATAATAACTGCATTATATGCGTAATAATGCATGTTATATTGATAATAATAAAAGTAATAAGTATATTTATTATAGTTCCATGGATAATAACTGCATAATATGGGTAATAATGCATGTTATATTGATGATAATGAAAATAGTAAGTATATTTATTACAGTTCTAGCGATAATAACTGCATTATATGGGTAATAATGCATGTTATATTGATGATAATAAAAGTAATACGCTTATTTATTATAGTTCTAGCGATAATAACTGCATTATATGGCTAATAATGCATGTTATATTGATAATAATATAAGTAATAAGTATAATTATTACAGTTCTGGCGGTAATAACTGCATTATATGGGTAATAATGCAGGTTATATTGCTAATAATATAAGTAATAAGTATAATTATTACAGTTCTAGCGATAATAACTGCATTATATGGGTAATAATGCATGTTATATTGATAATAATAAAAGTAATAAGTATATTTATTATAGTTCTATCGATAATAACTGCATTATATGGGTCGTAATGCATGTTATATTGATAATATTGGGAGTAATAAGTATAATTATTATAGTCCTAGCGATAGTAATAGTAAAATATGGCTAATAGTGCATGTTCTATTGATAATAATAAAAGTTATAAGTATATTTATTACAGTTCTATCGATAATAACTGCGTAATATGGGTAATAATGCATGTTATATTGATGATAATGAAAATAGTAAGTATATTTATTACAGTTCTAGCGATAATAACTGCATTATATGCGTAATAATGCATGTTATATTGATAATATCGGGAGTAATAAGTATAATTATTATAGTTCTAGCGATGATAATCGTAAAATATGGGTAATAGTGCATGTTACATTGATAATAATATAAGTAATAAGTATAATTATTACAGTTCTACCGATAATAACTGCATTATATGTGTCATAATGCATGTTATATTGATAATATTGGGAGTAATAAGTATAATTATTGCAGTTCTAGCGATAATAATAGTACAATATGGCGAATAATGCACGTTATATTGATAATATCGGGAGTAGTAAGTATAAGTATTATAGTTCTTGCGATAATAATAGTAAAATATGGCTAATAGTGCATGTTATATTGATAATAATAAAAGTAATAAGTATATTTATTACAGTTCTATCGATGATAACTGCATAATATGGGTAATAATGCATGTTATATTGATAATAATAAGAGTAATAAGTATATTTATTATAGTTCTAGCGATTATAACTGCATAATATGGGTTATAATGCATGTTATATTGATAATAATATAAGTAATAAGTATAATTATTACAGTTCTACCGATAATAACTGCATTATATGGGTCATAATGCATGTTATATTGATAATATTGGGAGTAATAAGTTTAATTATTGCAGTTCTAGCGATAATAATAGTACAATATGGCGAATAATGCACGTTATATTGATAATATCGGGAGTAGTAAGTATAAGTATTATAGTTCTTGCGATAATAATAGTAAAATATGGCTAATAGTGCATGTTATATTGATAATAATAAAAGTAATAAGTATATTTATTACAGTTCTATCGATGATAACTGCATAATATGGGTAATAATGCATGTTATATTGATAATAATAAGAGTAATAAGTATATTTATTATAGTTCTAGCGATTATAACTGCATAATATGGGTTATAATGCATGTTATATTGAGAATAATATAAGTAATAAGTATAATTATTACAGTTCTAGCGATAATAACTGCATTATATGGGTAATAATGCATGTTATATTGATAATAATATAAGTAATAAGTATAATTATTACAGTTCTGGCGGTAATAACTGCATTATATGGGTAATAATGCAGGTTATATTGCTAATAATATAAGTAATAAGTATAATTATTACAGTTCTAGCGATAATAACTGCATTATATGGGTAATAATGCATGTTATATTGATAATAATAAAAGTAATAAGTATATTTATTATAGTTCTATCGATAATAACTGCATTATATGGGTCGTAATGCATGTTATATTGATAATATTGGGAGTAATAAGTATAATTATTATAGTCCTAGCGATAGTAATAGTAAAATATGGCTAATAGTGCATGTTCTATTGATAATAATAAAAGTAATAAGTATATTTATTATAGTTCTATCGATAACAACTGCATAATGTGGGTAATAATGCATGTTATATTGATGATAATAAAAGTAGTAAGTACATTTATTATAGTTCTAGCGATAATAACTGCATAACATGGGTAATAATGCATGTTATATTGATAATCATATAAGTAATAAGTATAATTATTACTGTTCTAGCGATAATAACTGCATTATATGGGTAATAATGCACGTTATATTGCTAATAATATAAGTAATAAGTATATTTATTACAGTTCTATCGATAATAACTGCATAATATGGGTAATGATGCATGTTATATTGATGATAATAAAAGTAATACGTATATTTATTATAGTTCTAGCGATAATAACTGCATAATATGGGTAATAATGCATGTTTTATTGATAATAATATAAATAATAAGTATAATTATTACAGCTCTGGCGATAATAACTGCATTATATGGGTAATAATGCACGTTATATTGCTAATAATATAAGTAATAAGTATAATTATTACAGTTCTAGCGATAATAACTGCATTATATGGGTCATAATGCATGTTATATTGATAATATTGGGAGTAATAAGTATAATTATTATAGTCCTAGCGATAGTAATAGTAAAATATGGCTAATAGTGCATGTTCTATTGATAATAATAAAAGTAATAAGTATATTTATTACAGTTCTATCGATAATAACTGCATAATATGGGTAATAATGCATGTTATATTGATGATAATAAAAGTAATACGTATATTTATTATAATTCTACTGATTATAACTGCATTATATGGGTAATAATGCATGTTATATTGATAATATCGGGAGTAATAAGTATAATTATTATAGTTCCAGCGATAATAATAGTACAATATGCCTAATAGTGCATGTTATATTGATAATAATAAAAGTAATAAGTATAATTATTATAGTTCTAGCGATAATAATAGTAAAATATGGCTAAGAGTGCATGTTATATTGATAATAGTAAAAGTAATAAGTATATTTATTATAGTTCTATGGATAATAACTGCATAATATGGGTAATAATGCATGTTATATTGATGATAATGAAAGTAGTAAGTATATTTATTACAGTTCTAGCGATAATAACTGCATTATATGGGTAATAATGCATGTTATATTGATAATAATAAAAGTAATAAGTATATTTATTATAGTTCTATGGATAATAACTGCATAATATGGGTAATAATGCATGTTATATAGGTGATAATGAAAGTAGTAAGTATATTTATTACAGATCTAGCGATAATAACAGCATTATATGGGTAATAATGCATGTTATATTGATAATATCGGGAGTAATAAGTATAATTATTATAGTTCCAGCGATAATAATAGTACAATATGCCTAATAGTGCATGTTATATTGATAATAATAAAAGTAATAAGTATAATTATTATAGTTCTAGCGATAATAATAGTAAAATATGGCTAAGAGTGCATGTTATATTGATAATAGTAAAAGTAATAAGTATATTTATTATAGTTCTATGGATAATAACTGCATAATATGGGTAATAATGCATGTTATATTGATGATAATGAAAGTAGTAAGTATATTTATTACAGTTCTAGCGATAATAACTGCATTATATGGGTAATAATGCATGTTATATTGATAATAATAAAAGTAATAAGTATATTTATTATAGTTCTATGGATAATAACTGCATAATATGGGTAATAATGCATGTTATATAGGTGATAATGAAAGTAGTAAGTATATTTATTACAGATCTAGCGATAATAACAGCATTATATGGGTAATAATGCATGTTATATTGATAATATTGGGAGTAATAAGTATAATTATTATAGTCCTAGCGATAATAATAGTAAAATATGGCTAATAGTGTATGTTCTACTGATAATAATAAAAGTAATAAGTATATGTATTACAGTTCTATCGATAATAACTGCATAATATGGGTAATAATGCATGTTATATTGATGATAATAAAAGTAATACGTATATTTATTATAGTTCTAGCGATAATAACTGCATAATATGGGTAATAATGCATGTTATATTGGTGATAATGAAAGTAGTAAATATATTTATTACAGTTCTAGCGATAATAACTGCATTATATGGGTAATAATGCATGTTATATTGATAGTATTGGGAGTAATAAGTATAATTATTATAGTCCTAGCGATAATAATAGTAAAATATGGCTAATAGTGCATGTTCTATTGATAATAATAAAAGTAATAAGTATATGTGTTACAGTTCTATCGATAATAACTGCATAATATGGGTAATGATGCATGTTATATTGATGATAATAAAAGTAATACGTATATTTATTATAGTTCTAGCGATAATAACTGCATAATATGGGTAATAATGCATGTTATATTGATGATAATGAAAGTAGTAAGTATATTTATTACAGTTCTAGCGATAATAACTGCATTATATGGGTAATAATGCATGTTATATTGATAATAATAAAAGTAATAAGTATATTTATTATAGTTCTATGGATAATAACTGCATAATATGGGTAATAATGCATGTTATATAGGTGATAATGAAAGTAGTAAGTATATTTATTACAGATCTAGCGATAATAACAGCATTATATGGGTAATAATGCATGTTATATTGATAATATTGGGAGTAATAAGTATAATTATTATAGTCCTAGCGATAATAATAGTAAAATATGGCTAATAGTGTATGTTCTACTGATAATAATAAAAGTAATAAGTATATTTATTACAGTTCTATCGATAATAACTGCATAATATGGGTAATAATGCATGTTATATTGATGATAATAAAAGTAATACGTATATTTATTATAATTCTACTGATTATAACTGCATTATATGGGTAATAATGCATGTTATATTGATAATATCGGGAGTAATAAGTATAATTATTATAGTTCCAGCGATAATAATAGTACAATATGCCTAATAGTGCATGTTATATTGATAATAATAAAAGTAATAAGTATAATTATTATAGTTCTAGCGATAATAATAGTAAAATATGGCTAAGAGTGCATGTTATATTGATAATAGTAAAAGTAATAAGTATATTTATTATAGTTCTATGGATAATAACTGCATAATATGGGTAATAATGCATGTTATATTGATGATAATGAAAGTAGTAAGTATATTTATTACAGTTCTAGCGATAATAACTGCATTATATGGGTAATAATGCATGTTATATTGATAATAATAAAAGTAATAAGTATATTTATTATAGTTCTATGGATAATAACTGCATAATATGGGTAATAATGCATGTTATATAGGTGATAATGAAAGTAGTAAGTATATTTATTACAGATCTAGCGATAATAACAGCATTATATGGGTAATAATGCATGTTATATTGATAATATTGGGAGTAATAAGTATAATTATTATAGTCCTAGCGATAATAATAGTAAAATATGGCTAATAGTGTATGTTCTACTGATAATAATAAAAGTAATAAGTATATGTATTACAGTTCTATCGATAATAACTGCATAATATGGGTAATAATGCATGTTATATTGATGATAATAAAAGTAATACGTATATTTATTATAGTTCTAGCGATAATAACTGCATAATATGGGTAATAATGCATGTTATATTGGTGATAATGAAAGTAGTAAATATATTTATTACAGTTCTAGCGATAATAACTGCATTATATGGGTAATAATGCATGTTATATTGATAGTATTGGGAGTAATAAGTATAATTATTATAGTCCTAGCGATAATAATAGTAAAATATGGCTAATAGTGCATGTTCTATTGATAATAATAAAAGTAATAAGTATATGTGTTACAGTTCTATCGATAATAACTGCATAATATGGGTAATGATGCATGTTATATTGATGATAATAAAAGTAATACGTATATTTATTATAGTTCTAGCGATAATAACTGCATAATATGGGTAATAATGCATGTTATATTGATGATAATGAAAGTAGTAAGTATATTTATTACAGTTCTAGCGATAATAACTGCATTATATGGGTAATAATGCATGTTATATTGATAATAATAAAAGTAATAAGTATATTTATTATAGTTCTATGGATAATAACTGCATAATATGGGTAATAATGCATGTTATATAGGTGATAATGAAAGTAGTAAGTATATTTATTACAGATCTAGCGATAATAACAGCATTATATGGGTAATAATGCATGTTATATTGATAATATTGGGAGTAATAAGTATAATTATTATAGTCCTAGCGATAATAATAGTAAAATATGGCTAATAGTGTATGTTCTACTGATAATAATAAAAGTAATAAGTATATGTATTACAGTTCTATCGATAATAACTGCATAATATGGGTAATAATGCATGTTATATTGATGATAATAAAAGTAATACGTATATTTATTATAGTTCTAGCGATAATAACTGCATAATACGGGTAATAATGCATGTTATATTGATAATAATATAAATAATAAGTATAATTATTACAGTTCTGGCGATAATAACTGCATTATATGGGTAATAATGCACGTTATATTGCTAATAATATAAGTAATAAGTATAATTATTGCAGTTCTAGCGATAATAACTGCATTATATGGCTAATAATGCATGTTATATTGATAATAATATAAGTAATAAGTATAATTATTACAGTTCTGGCGGTAATAACTGCATTATATGGGTAATAATGCAGGTTATATTGCTAATAATATAAGTAATAAGTATAATTATTACAGTTCTAGCGATAATAACTGCATTATATGGGTAATAATGCATGTTATATTGATAATAATAAAAGTAATAAGAATATTTATTATAGTTCTATCGATAATAACTGCATTATATGGGTCGTAATGCATGTTATATTGATAATATTGGGAGTAATAAGTATAATTATTATAGTCCTAGCGATAGTAATAGTAAAATATGGCTAATAGTGCATGTTCTATTGATAATAATAAAAGTTATAAGTATATTTATTACAGTTCTATCGATAATAACTGCGTAATATGGGTAATAATGCATGTTATATTGATAATAATAAAAGTAATACGTATATTTATTATAGTTCTAGCGATTATAACTGCATAATATGGGTTATAATGCATGTTATATTGAGAATAATATAAGTAATAAGTATAATTATTACAGTTCTAGCGATAATAACTGCATAATATGGGTAATAATGCATGTTATATTGATGATAATAAAAGTAATACGTATATTTATTATAATTCTACTGATTATAACTGCATTATATGGGTAATAATGCATGTTATATTGATAATATCGGGAGTAATAAGTATAATTATTATAGTTCCAGCGATAATAATAGTACAATATGCCTAATAGTGCATGTTATATTGATAATAATAAAAGTAATAAGTATAATTATTATAGTTCTAGCGATAATAATAGTAAAATATGGCTAAGAGTGCATGTTATATTGATAATAGTAAAAGTAATAAGTATATTTATTATAGTTCTATGGATAATAACTGCATAATATGGGTAATAATGCATGCTATATTGATGATAATGAAAGTAGTAAGTATATTTATTACAGTTCTAGCGATAATAACTGCATTATATGGGTAATAATGCATGTTATATTGATAATAATAAAAGTAATAAGTATATTTATTATAGTTCTATGGACAATTACTGCATAATATGGGTAATAATGCATGTTATATTGGTGATAATGAAAGTAGTAAGTATATTTATTACAGATCTAGCGATAATAACTGCATTATATGGGTAATAATGCATGTTATATTGATAATATTGGGAGTAATAAGTATAATTATTGTAGTCCTAGCGATAATAATAGTAAAATATGGCTAATAGTGTATGTTCTACTGATAATAATAAAAGTAATAAGTATATGTATTACAGTTCTATCGATAATAACTGCATAATATGGGTAATAATGCATGTTATATTGATGATAATAAAAGTAATACGTATATTTATTATAGTTCTAGCGATAATAACTGCATAATATGGGTAATAATGCATGTTATATTGATGATAATGAAAGTAGTAAATATATTTATTACAGTTCTAGCGATAATAACTGCATTATATGGGTAATAATGCATGTTATATTGATAATATTGGGAGTAATAAGTATAATTATTGTAGTCCTAGCGATAATAATAGTAAAATATGGCTAATAGTGCATGTTCTATTGATAATAATAAAAGTAATAAGTATATGTGTTACAGTTCTATCGATAACAACTGCATAATATGGGTAATGATGCATGTTATATTGATGATAATAAAAGTAATACGTATATTTATTATAGTTCTAGCGATAATAACTGCATAATACGGGTAATAATGTATGTTATATTGATAATAATATAAGTAATAAGTATAATTATTACAGTTCTAGCGATAATAACTGCATTATATGGGTAATAATGCATGTTATATTGATAATATCGGGAGTAATAAGTATAATTATTATAGTTCTAGCGATAATAATAGTACAATATGGATAATAGTGCATGTTATATTGATAATAATAAAAGTAATGAGTATATTTATTACAGTTCTATCGATAATAACTGCATAATATGGGTAATAATGCATGTTATATTGATAATAATAAAAGTAATACGTATATTTATTATAGGTCTAGCGATTATAACTGCATAATATGGGTTATAATGCATGTTATATTGAGAATAATATAAGTAATAAGTATAATTATTACAGTTCTAGCGATAATAACTGCATTATATGGGTAATAATGCATGTTATATTGATAATAATATAAGTAGTAAGTATAATTATTACAGTTCTAGCGATAATAACTGCATAATATTGGTAATAATGCATGTTATATTGATGATACTAAAAGTAGTACGTATATTTATTATAGTTCTAGCAATAATAACTGCATAACATGGGTAATAATGCATGTTATATTGATAATAATATAAGTAATAAGTATAATTATTACAGTTCTAGCGATAATAACTGCATAATATGGGGAATAATGCATGTTATATTGATAATAATAAAAGTAATAAGTATATTTATTACAGTTCTATCGATAATAACTGCATAATGTTGGTAATAATGCATGTTTTATTGATGATAATAAAAGTAATACGTATATATATTATAGTTCTATCGATAGTAACTGCATAATATGGGTAATAATGCATGTTATATTGATAATAATATGTAGTAAGTATAATTATTACAGTTCTAGAGATAATAACTGCATAATATTGGTAATAATGCATGTTATATTGATGATAATAAAAGTAGTATGTATTTTTATTATAGTTCTAGCGATAATAACTGCATAACATGGGTAATAATGCATGTTATATTGATAATAATATAAGTAATAAGTATAATTATTACAGTTCTAGCGATAATAACTGCATAATATGGGTAATAATGCATGTTATATTGATAATAATAAAAGTAATAAGTATATTTATTATAGTTCTAGCGATTATAACTGCATAATATAAGTTATAATGCATGTTGTATTGGGAATAATATAAGTAATAAGTATAATTATTACAGTTCTAGCGATAATAACTGCATTATATGGGTAATAATGCATGTTATATTGATAATAATATAAGTGGTAAGTATAATTATTAGAGTTCTAGCGATAATAACTGCATAATATGGGTAATAATGCATGTTATATTGATAATAATAATAGTAATAAGTATATTTATTATAGTTCTATCGCTAATAACTGCATAATGTTGGTAATAATGCATGTTTTATTGATGATAATAAAAGTAATACGTATATATATTATAGATCTATCGATAATAACTGCATAATATGGGTAATAATGCATGTTATATTGATAATAATATAAGTAGTAAGTATAATTATTACAGTTCTAGAGATAATAACTGCATAATATGGGTAATGATGCATGTTATATTGATGATAATAAAAGTAATACGTATATTTATTATAGTTCTAGCGATAATAACTGCATAATATGGGTAATAATGCATGTTATATTGATAATAATAAAAGTAATAAGTATATTTATTATAGTTCTAGCGATTATAACTGCATAATATAAGTTATAATGCATGTTATATTGGGAATAATATAAGTAATAAGTATAATTATTACAGTTCTAGCGATAATAACTGCATTATATGGGTAATAATGCATGTTATATTGATAATAATATAAGTAGTAAGTATAATTATTAGAGTTCTAGCGATAATAACTGCATAATATGGGTAATAATGCATGTTATATTGATAATAATAATAGTAATAAGTATATTTATTATAGTTCTATCGCTAATAACTGCATAATGTTGGTAATAATGCATGTTTTATTGATGATAATAAAAGTAATACGTATATATATTATAGATCTATCGATAATAACTGCATAATATGGGTAATAATGCATGTTATATTGATAATAATATAAGTAATAAGTATAATTATTACAGTTCTAGCGATAATAACTGCATAATATGGGCAATAATGCATGTTATATTGATAATAATAATAGTAATAAGTATATTTATTACAGTTCTATCGATAATAATAGTAAAATATGGGTAATAGTGCATGTTATATTGATAATAATATAAGTAATAAGTATAATTATTACAGCTCTAGCGATAATAACTGCATTATATGGGTCGTAATGCATGTTATATTGATAATATTGGGAGTAATAAGTATAATTATTATAGTCCTAGCGATAGTAATAGTAAAATATGGCTAATAGTGCATGTTCTATTGATAATAATAAAAGTAATAAGTATATTTATTACAGTTCTATCGATAATAACTGCGTAATATGGGTAATAATGCATGTTATATTGATGATAATGAAAGTTGCAAGTATATTTATTACATTTCTAGCGATAATAACTGCATTATATGCGTAATAATGCATGTTATATTGATAATAATAAAAGTAATAAGTATATTTATTATAGTTCCATGGATAATAACTGCATAATATGGGTAATAATGCATGTTATATTGATGATAATGAAAATAGTAAGTATATTTATTACAGTTCTAGCGATAATAACTGCATTATATGGGTAATAATGCATGTTATATTGATGATAATAAAAGTAATACGCTTATTTATTATAGTTCTAGCGATAATAACTGCATTATATGGCTAATAATGCATGTTATATTGATAATAATATAAGTAATAAGTATAATTATTACAGTTCTGGCGGTAATAACTGCATTATATGGGTAATAATGCAGGTTATATTGCTAATAATATAAGTAATAAGTATAATTATTACAGTTCTAGCGATAATAACTGCATTATATGGGTAATAATGCATGTTATATTGATAATAATAAAAGTAATAAGTATATTTATTATAGTTCTATCGATAATAACTGCATTATATGGGTCGTAATGCATGTTATATTGATAATATTGGGAGTAATAAGTATAATTATTATAGTCCTAGCGATAGTAATAGTAAAATATGGCTAATAGTGCATGTTCTATTGATAATAATAAAAGTTATAAGTATATTTATTACAGTTCTATCGATAATAACTGCGTAATATGGGTAATAATGCATGTTATATTGATGATAATGAAAATAGTAAGTATATTTATTACAGTTCTAGCGATAATAACTGCATTATATGCGTAATAATGCATGTTATATTGATAATATCGGGAGTAATAAGTATAATTATTATAGTTCTAGCGATGATAATCGTAAAATATGGGTAATAGTGCATGTTACATTGATAATAATATAAGTAATAAGTATAATTATTACAGTTCTACCGATAATAACTGCATTATATGGGTCATAATGCATGTTATATTGATAATATTGGGAGTAATAAGTATAATTATTGCAGTTCTAGCGATAATAATAGTACAATATGGCGAATAATGCACGTTATATTGATAATATCGGGAGTAGTAAGTATAAGTATTATAGTTCTTGCGATAATAATAGTAAAATATGGCTAATAGTGCATGTTATATTGATAATAATAAAAGTAATAAGTATATTTATTACAGTTCTATCGATGATAACTGCATAATATGGGTAATAATGCATGTTATATTGATAATAATAAGAGTAATAAGTATATTTATTATAGTTCTAGCGATTATAACTGCATAATATGGGTTATAATGCATGTTATATTGATAATAATATAAGTAATAAGTATAATTATTACAGTTCTACCGATAATAACTGCATTATATGGGTCATAATGCATGTTATATTGATAATATTGGGAGTAATAAGTTTAATTATTGCAGTTCTAGCGATAATAATAGTACAATATGGCGAATAATGCACGTTATATTGATAATATCGGGAGTAGTAAGTATAAGTATTATAGTTCTTGCGATAATAATAGTAAAATATGGCTAATAGTGCATGTTATATTGATAATAATAAAAGTAATAAGTATATTTATTACAGTTCTATCGATGATAACTGCATAATATGGGTAATAATGCATGTTATATTGATAATAATAAGAGTAATAAGTATATTTATTATAGTTCTAGCGATTATAACTGCATAATATGGGTTATAATGAATGTTATATTGAGAATAATATAAGTAATAAGTATAATTATTACAGTTCTAGCGATAATAACTGCATTATATGGGTAATAATGCATGTTATATTGATAATAATATAAGTAATAAGTATAATTATTACAGTTCTGGCGGTAATAACTGCATTATATGGGTAATAATGCAGGTTATATTGCTAATAATATAAGTAATAAGTATAATTATTACAGTTCTAGCGATAATAACTGCATTATATGGGTAATAATGCATGTTATA